>SNQJ01S0093767.1:13991-25748 GCA_010110895.2 Picea sitchensis | reverse complement strand
TCTTATACTATTGTTCATTTCTCATTGAATATAATTGAATGGTTTAAGTATAAGTTGAAAAAGGTTTTAAATTTTACTTGATACTGATTCACCCCCCTCTCAGTATCAACAATACTGAAGTGGCATCTGAAGTGACATATGTATCTTCTTGTTTATGGTAGAAGCATCAAGGTCATAAGAACAATAAAGAATTGCAGGTACTGGTAAGAGGTAAATCAGTTCCAGACTTAAAATCTTTGTTTCTGTATTCCTTCTTGTTTTATATCTCTGCAAGTTGTGATGATGGTATAAAGGGATGTTGTGTGTGGGATCCTACTTCTCACAAGGTCATCATTGACAGAGATATTTTATGTATGGAATAACCAAAAGGGTTGATTAAAGATCTAAACGGTAAATTTGTTTGCATGCTAGGTAATTCATTGTATGGCCTAATGGTACCTAGGAAAATGTACAAGATGTTTGAATCCTTCACAGTGAGTCAGAATTTTTTGAAGGATAGGAATGACTATACAGTTTATAGTACATTCACAGTCTTGATGCTCTTTGTTGATGATATGCTCGATGCAAGACAAAGCATGGATAAAATCAGTAAGAAAATGACTCAGGTGGACAGGAAAATTTAGATGAGGGATCAAGGAGCAGGAAAACAAATTAAGGGCATGAAAATATACAGAGATTGTAATGGTAAGTTGTGGTTGGAGTTCAGTCTGAACATTGTAAAACCAGTTTATGTCCCTCTTGCTTTCCATTATAAGTTTTGTTCAAGCATAGGGCCTGTCTATAAAGAAGAAAAGGTTATGTCTCATATAATTTCACTAGGAGGTCTGTTGTATGCGATGAAATGGTTAAGACCAGATGTTTCACATGCTAATGATGTTGTAAGATATATGACAGATTCAGGTGTTGCAGTGAAATGGGTGCTTCAGCGTTTGAGAAGCACAAACATCACCTATAATGGTTACACTAAGATGGTCCTTGATAACTGTAATGTATAGTTTATAGGTGTTTTGGATAGGAGGAGAGTTATCACTAAATGTGTCCCTCAACACAATTGTGGAAGACATGTTGGAGGTGGAGTGACCCCTCAAGAAATCCAAACTCGTGCAAGTTACACATGCAAGATCATGAAACCAGTTTTATTAGAGAAGCTGCAGTGGTGCTTGGCTTCTCTTGGCTTGCAAAACAGGTGATGAACAAAAGGAAGAAGCAAGGTATCAGGTTAATTGTTGTCAAGGTGGAGATTGTTGGGATTTGGTGACAATGAATTTCTCCAAGGATGGAATTGGATCCTATTATTTTGTGTTGGTTACAACCAAATAGACCAAGTTCGAATATGGATAGGGATTGCATTTATTATTCAGTTTCTTTTAAATGTATATAAATACATGTAATCCCGTAGAGGCAAAAACAACTGCCTGTGAGAGACTGAGTGTATGAGAGACTTGCAAATATGATGTAATCTCCATATTCCGAATAATAAGACAACTGATGCCTATGCTTGGTGGACGTAGCCCAATGTTTGGGTAAACAACGTGAAATCCTTGTGTCTATTTCTTATGCATGTGATTGTTAATTATCACTATGAATTGTGTTTTCCGCACTGACAATTCTAACACTTGTTATGGGAGCAGAGGCCATAAAAAATCTCAAGCTTATATTTGTCACAAATTTCATTGTGGTTAAGAATTCTTTAGAAATGGAGATGATGATTTTTAGGCAGGGAAGCAAAAAAACGTAACAAGATTCTAATAGTGAAGAATATAATAGCAAAGAATATAAAACCAAGATTAAATCAAGAACATCAATCACACAATTGACAAACTAATTAAAAAACCACTGGTAATGATAATCGATATTGTTATTATTCAAGGGATAATCACAATAGCCAACATAGGCATAAAACCATCATCTCCTCTCATACACACAACACCTCACTATTGTGTCTTGCTCTCACACACTCACTACACATTGCACATTCACCTCTATGGGTATGCTAGTATATATAACATCTATCACACAATTACACAAACTGATCATAAATAGATCACATATATACACAATTTGTTCACTCAAGAGTGCATGCATGCACAATCTAAATATAGCTACACTCATGTGCATGTGACCTCATGGGAAATTCGTTGGCATGTTTGCAACAATCTCCATCTTGACAATAATTTACCTGATATATCATGTCCAAATTCATTCATCATCTTTCCTGCAAGCCAAGAGAAGCCAAACACCATCACAACTCTGCAACTTCTTTAACATTATATTTATGTGAACATGCATGCACAATTCGCTCCAGTATGGACCATTCTGCCTCCATAAGTAACATTTCTAATAAACTGATGCACTTGTCTGATTTTTATACGCTAGATCATTAGTCAAATGAACAACAGTTTCACCACCACATAACACCACATCTTGTACCTTTCCAAACTTATCCAATAGATCTTTGCATTCTTTCAAGACATAACCTGGGGTAGGTCTCCTCTTGTCCAAATCTCATTAATCATAACCATAGACTAAATCACTACAACCACTATAGGTGATACTTGTGCTTATGTGTTTGAAGTACCCATTTCCATGCTCTTCACCTGGTTTTTCCATGTGTCCACTGACAACACCAACTACATGTGAAATGTTGACCATTCCCCATCGCAATAATCAAACTTTCTACTAGCATATAATACTCGAGTCATATAACCCTTTTCTTCTTCATCAGTTAGGACATAAACCTGAAGAAAACTTATAATGGAAAGTCAAAGGGATTTTACCAGTTTCTTCATACTTTTGTTGTGATAACCAAGCTTACCATATTTCTTGTCTCTATGTATTTCCACGCCTAAGATTTATTTTGCTACTCCCATAACCTTCATAACAAATGTCCTAACAAACTAAGCCAACCTATTGACCTCAACCATGCTTGTGCTTGCAACAAACATAACATATAACACCAAGATAATGAATATACCATAAACACAATGGTTATATTCAATTCTTGTAAAATTCAGCTCATCATGAAGGAATCAAACATCTTGTACCATTTTCCTGGCATGCTTCAGGCCATACAATGATTCTTGAGTTTGCAAACAAATCTTATGTTGTGATTTTGAACTAATCATTTGGGTTGTTCCAAATACATCCCCTTATCCAAAAAAAATCCATGTAAAAGAGTTTTAACATCTAGATGTACTAACACAACTAGTGGTGACACAACAAGAACTAGAAATAAGCTTTTAACAACTCGTGAGAAACTTTCATGGAAATTATTACATTTCAAGTACCCTTCTACTACCAGTGATGCTTTGAACATTTCATCTTTTATAAAAGAAGATTCTTCAAACACTGCATCTTTGTCCATGATGATTATGTGGGTAGTAGGATCCCACAATTTGTATCACTTAATATAATTACCATATCAAAGATATACCTGTTTGATCTGGGTATTACTTAGAAAATTGATAAAAACATAAGCATCACAACCAAATAATTTCACATTTGAGTAATTACCAGATGATATGTTCATACCTATTCTGGAATCTTCCATTCTTTTGCAACCGATGGTGATCGAGTTACTAGATAGCACAACTGCTTTTGTCCACAACTATTGTTGCAACTTGATATTGTTGAACACGTTTATTCGATCCTAGCTTCCTTGCAATACTTTTGAAGTTCCATGGATATGAACCTTCCTTCATCATATATTCTCAAACACTTGATTGACCTGCCAACATATCAAGATTTCTACAGACCCACTTTTATAACCTGGACACAGTGCTCCACCTTGAACTTTGCATTCGAACAACTTTGACAAAATCCGGCCAAGTCGGCCAAGTAAGTCTTCACTGCTTACCTCCATCCACATTTACAATGGAGTTCACCAAGCCTTTTATATACTTCATTACATGCAATCCATGGACACACTACCATGGGATACCCGAAAAAACAACTTCTTTGACCTAAAAAACCATATTTAACTCATTAAATATTTCACCGAGTCAAGGTTAACCCAGCATACATGCCCCCCCACATATTTAATCTACCTAAATCCATGTCTAGAATATTCATAGGTGACCTGATAAAACATGGGTAGGCATGCCTATCCAGGTATTACAGGCATATACTCATTTACAAGCAATCAATATTTTTTACAAATCAAAAGTAAATACATTTTTTATTATTATTTCACGGTGACTCAACCATCACCGCCCTGCACCTTTTATGTGAACATAGGTGGTGAGATACAACAGACAGAAAAAACATCATCGACCATACCTATATCTGAATTTCCTTCTTTTGTGGAGTCATCTTTGGATGCTTGTTGTAGTTTCCAACAATCCTTCTTGAGATGCCTAGATTTGCCATAGAACCAACATTTTCCCTTACCCTTATTGTATTTTGACTTAGACCTAGATGTACCTTTATAATCTTTCCCTCCTTCTGTAGATCGATCTCTGACCACCATTTCTACTATTGTTGAGGTTTCCTTAATGGATCTTTTCCTCATCTCCTCAGATAACAAATCTCCCACAACAATGTCATAATCAATGACATCTGTTGATCTAAACCACATAGTTGTGACCAAATGATCCCAAGACTCGGTCAATGAACATAGTAACGTAACTGCCTTGTCCTCATCTTTGTACGCTACATCCATACTAGATAATTGACAAATCAGAGTATTGAAAACATTCCATACTCTCTATTCTGTTGCACAAAATTGTTGTTGTCTCTTATTCAACGATGTTAAACAAAACTTCATCTGCCAAACACAAACGAATGGTATTGAGAGCTCTTGCATCCAGATCTTCCTAGTCCTTGCCTTTCATGCTTGCCGGTTTCTTTATCTTTCCAGCCAACCCCTTTTGCAATCCTTGTTTCATAAAAAGATATCACATCTTGATATTCCATAGTGCAAAGTTATTTTTTCCACTGAATTTCTCCACGTCAAACTTAGAACTTTGCACTTTTTCCTTTAGCAAACACCGCCCAAAAAAAATCACATCTTATAACAAATGAGGCTCTAAAAATATCAAGGTTGAAATTCAAAAAATATTTAGGCTTAAAAAATATATTAAATAAACCCTTTTAAAACCATTCACCTTACCCACTTTAATAATAAAATATTAAAGTCGATTCCTCTTATGATTGTGCATAATAGGACAAAAACCTTAAATCCCTCACCATATTAAATTAATATCCTCCTCACCTTTTTTCATAAAAAACAATTTCCTTCGAACTTCATACCATGACACCAACCTTTTAATTTTTCGGATTAATAGGTTGTCGCACCTTAGATAAGAATGGCATGCGAGAATTCCAATTTTGTCGCATTGTTTAATATAGAAATCATGTGAAAATTTGTCTGCGACAAATTTTTCAAATTGTCGTAGTGTGTGATATGTAGTACTTCTGATAATTTGCAAAATTTGTAAATTTTACAAATGTTTCTGTGATTATCGCACAATGTGATAGGGATAACCTATGCAAGTGTAATAAAATCCGTTTCAGGATGATCCACTCCATTCAGCTTGGCCTGGTTAACTTGCTCTGCTATCCCGTGATCATATTTTCTTTTTCTATGCTCTTTAATTCTTCAGCTTTGCACTCTGATATCACTTGTTATGAAGCAGAAACAAAAAAATGTAACAAGATTCTAATATAAAAGAATATAAAATCAAGATTAAATTGAGAACATCAATCACACAATTGATACAATGATTTATGTGGAAACCTAATAATGGAAAAAACTATGGGCAATGATAATCAATATTCTTATTATTCAAGGGAGAAATATAATAGCCAGCATAGGAATACAACCATCCTCTCCTCTCATACACACAACACCTGAGTATTGTGTCTTCCTCTCACACACTCACTACACATTGCACATTCACCTCTGTGGGTATGCTCATATATATAACATCTATCACACAGTTACACGAACTGATCATAATTATATCACATAGATACACAAAAAGAGTGCTTACATGCATGTGCATGTTACCGCATGAGAAATTCATTGACATGTTTCCAACAATGATGATTGTTATTTTCTATTAATATTAAATGATCTAAATGATCTAATTTGTTCTAAAATTTATTAATATTAAATGAATAATTTTTTTAAGATTTTATTTTTTATTTAAAAATTAAAAATATAGGTTTAGTATATTATCATAAGTTAAAAAATGAAGTTAAAGTATTGTAACAAATATTTTAAAATAGTGATTTAGTGTGGATGTAATATGATAGGGATTTAATTAGACCAAGTGAAACATGAAAGTATAGAGTATTTTCTAAAGATACAATCAATCTATTTACCTTCAGTATCATAATTGAAAAGAAGGGAAATGTGTAAAAGGTTTCCTTGAAAGTATATTTCATTCAAAAAAGAGAAAAAAGAAAGCCTAGAAATTTGGAGGAATAAATAAAATGGTTAAGTATAATTGAGATGAACAATCTTGAAACACCAGAAGAATTGTCACCGCGTGTAGCATTATAAAAAGTTAGTATAGGTTTTTTTTGTTAGTTGTAAAAGCTCACTTATGAAAAAACAAAGTACCTTCAAAGTAAATTGGTGTGGTTATTTTAACCAATCATTTTTTAATACTCTTTAAAAAAACAATAATTTGTGTTTTTAATAGTCTTTAAAAAAAAAACTAATAAAGATTCATTCAACAAATTGGGATGGTTATCTTAACTAAAAAATTGATACTCCTAAAAAAAACTAATAAAAATCTATTCAACAAAAAATGTGTTTTTAATACTCTTTAAAGAAAACTAATAAAGATTCATTCAACAAAAAAAAAAATTGTATTTGATATTACTTAATTGTGTTTAATTATCACAAATCCCATATTCTCTTAACGACTATTTTATGTATGATGAGTTTTGTTATTACTTAATTATATTTAATTATCACAAATCCCATATTCTATTAACAACTATTTTATGTGTGATGAGAAAACGAACTAGTTGATGAAATCATAACAAGTTTTTCTTCATTCATCGTTGCATAGTGGTAAGGGAGACAATTGACATCACTTTCTTCTACCATTATAGTGAACACAACTAAGCTTCGGCTCATTTCATTATCTATGGATTGGGAAATATCACTCATTGTAACATGTTTTGCTAACTCAAAATATGTACAAACGTAAGAAAGAGGAACATTTTTAGTGTTGCAGTGAAAGCATATAAGGAGTAATTGTTGAAACATGTCAACTAATTTCCCATTATTTTTGGGATATGGGTGGATTTTTTGACTCCTAGTATTATGTCATTAACTGAATCAAATAAGTTAAAAAGAGAATATGGATACATGCACACTAAAGTGATCAATTTGTCTAAGTGTTTGATAGATGCCATATATCTATCCATGCCCGTAGAGGCAAATGGAAATGTGGGATGAGTGTGAGGTTTGCAAGCTTGTGTTTGGTTGTTGTAATTATTCCTTAGCCTGTGTTTGGTTGTTGTAATTCTCTCTTGAACAATTATCATTGCCCTGTGGATATTTCCCTTTTGAAGAGTCTTACCACGTAAATTGTTGTGTTCCTTGTGTATGACTGATGTTGTTTTATTTTCCATTAAAATCTTGTTCTGTTTATGCTTCCATTTCCCAACAAGTGGTGTCAAAATGAAGGTGGTTTGGTTTGTGAAAGAAAGAGGAAAAGTAAAACCCTAGCCACCAAAAACCTATCCGCCATTTTCTTTGAGTTTTGTTGGTTGTGTGGTAAAGTTAATAGCCCGAGCAAAGGAGACACAAAAGGTCGACGAGAGTTAGTTGAAGTCAAAGACTAAAGATGAAGTATGTTTTCGTGGATGTTCAAGGGGATTATTTAAAGAACCACCTGCCAATTCGAAGAAACCGAAGTCTATTGTCGTGGATGCTCAGGGTGCTCATTTTCGCATGCAAAGGGGAGATAAACCAAGTTGGGGGTTTGTCGAAGGTCATTGAGTTTCTGAGTCCACGCAAGGGTGCGGGCCTAGAGGAAAATGAAGGAGCAAATTGAACCATAGGAAGAACGTGTTGAGGGGTTCTGAACACCGAGCAAGAAGAGGCCGCATAATTGTCTGGGGTTTGATAGTTTGTGGAGTCGTTCAATTGCAAAGACGATGCGATTGCAGAGAAATAGGAGGAAGAAAGAACTATCGAGAGAGTCCATAAAATCTATGCAAATGTTTTTTTTAGTAAAGCATGAAGTTAATATATATTAAAAGGAATTGTCTAATTGTTCTATGAAATGGATTTTTTTGTTGGAATTTGGCAACATAAATATGCACGAAATTACTATTGTTTTGTTTAAAATTCATTTTTAAATGTATAAATGAATTCAATATGTTGAAAAATCTTTGGGACACTCAGATTATACATAAATACTCACCCAAAAAAAATACGGATCTAACAATTTCTTGCTAGATTTCAGAAAAATGTCATCAAAAAATATCACCAGAAAAAAATCATTTCCTAAAAAATTTAAACTACAACTATATTAAAGTTTATTTGTATAGAGCAAAAAGTTAAAAGTTGTAGTTGGTTTATTTTTTATTATTATGTAGATGCATATACATTTTATGAAGGATCCCATAGAACATGAGGTATGAAAAAAATCATTTCCTAAAAAAATTTAAACTACAACTATATTAAAGTTTACAACTATATTAAAGTTTATTTGTATAGAGCAAAAAGTTAAAAGTTGTAGTTGGTTTATTTTTTATTATTATGTAGATGCATATACATTTTATGAAGGATCCCATAGAACATGAGGTATGAAAGAGAGCTTTCGTTTTTCATTAAGAACAAGGATCGACTTTATAAATTTTTATGATGTCCTAAAAAAGTATTTGAAGAGAATTGTCTTTATTAAATGGGTGGAGGATGGTATATAATATTATTTGTTTAAGAGGTGGATCCTTTTTGTTTTGGTAAAAGGTTTTGAGGTAGAAATATATATTAAATATTTTTTAAACCTTTTAACTAATATTTTTGGGTTAAATATTGAATTATAAGTTTATTTCTTCATATTAAAAAAACTTGGTTTTAAAGGATATAATTTTTGGAGGTTTTCTGTTAATGGAAAAAATGCAAAGTTCAAAGTTTGAGGTGGAAAAAAAAACTTCAAGATGCGGGATCTGCTCGTACAACAAGGATTGCAAAAGGTGTTGGCAGACAAAACAAAGAAATCGATAAGCATGAAAGATGAGGTCTGGGAGGATCTAGATGCAAGAGTCCTCAATACCATTTGTTTGTGTTTGACAGATGAAACTTTTTTTAACATCAGTGGAGAGGAGGAAACAACAAGAGAGATGATGCTTGAGTCATCGTGAAAGAAAAAAAAATGTATTTACCTTGGAGTTGTAAAAAGTATTGATTGCATATAAATGAACATACATCTGTAAGACTTGGATAGGCATGCGTACCCCTGGTTTATGGGGTCACCTATGAAAAGTATAAACATAGATTTAGGTAGATTGAAGATGTGGGGGGGATGCATGTCGGGTTAACCTTGACTTGGTGAAAGAGTTAATGAGTTGAATCTATTTTTTTAGGTCAAAGCACGTGTTTGTATTTTTCGGGCCCATGTTTTTGGTATTATGTGGTATTGTCTCTATGAATTTCGTGTAATGAATCCTATAAAAAGTCTTGGTGAACTCCATTCTAAATGGGCCTGGACGTAAGCGATGAAGTCTTACTTTGCCAGATCAACCAAATTGGGTCAAGGGAATGTTCATGTTAAGGTGGAGCATTGAGGCTCCATTGTAAAGTCCCTGGAGGTGAGAATTAAAGGTCCACATGGGTCAGCTTGGACGGATTTGGTCAAGGTTTTTTTAATACAAAGTTCGAGGTGGAGCAGTGTGTCTAGGTTATAAAGGTGGGTCTATAGAAAGGATGATGTGTTTAGATATTTGTAGTGAAATGAACATTAGCAGATCAATCAAGTGTTTGAGAATATATGATGAAGTCAGATCACATTATAGAATTTGGATTTCCAAGGAAGATGGGATCAAGGGGGCATGCTTAGTAATGCTAAGTTGCAGCAAGAGTTACGAGAAGAAGTGATTATGCTTTATGGTAACTCGGTTTCAAAATATTGGAAGATTGTAGAAGAGGTATGAACAAGTCATCTGGTGATTACTCAAATGTTAAATTATTGGTTGCGATGATTATATTTTTTATCAACATTCTAAGTAGTACCTAGATCAAACAAGTAGATATTTGATATGGTGATGATGTTAAGGGATGCATATTCTAGGATCCTACTTCCCACAAAATCATCATGGATAGAGATGCAGTGTTGGATGAATCTCCTTTTATAAAATAAAACATAGTAAAATATGAAAAGTTCAAAGCATGATTGGTAGCATAAGGGTATTTGGAAGGAATTGACTTCCATGAAATTTTCTCACCAATTTTTAAAATCTTGTTTCTATTCATGTTGTGTTAGCAATAGTTGTGTTACTTGATCTTGAGTTAGTACATCTAGATGTTAAAATTGTTTTACATGGATTTTTTGGATAAGGATATGTATATGGAACAACCAGAAAGGTTAGTTCAGGATTGCAACAAAATATTTGTTTGCAAACTCAACAATCATTGTATGTCTCGAAGCATGCCAGGAAAATGGTACAAGATGTTTGATTCCTTCATAGTGAGCCAAATTTTACAAGAAGTGAGTATAACCATTGTGTTTATGGTATATTTATTGTCTTATTGCTAAATTTTATGTTTGTTGTGTCAGGGTGTGTGCACGAATTTGGTGGCTGAAAAAGTGGCAAGGGGGTCAGCATGAACGTGTGTATGTTCTTAGAAACGTGCAAACGTTCCTAACCCTATAGGTTTGGAAGTGCCCAAACCTCCACTCATATTTCCATGTAGGTTTAGTGGGAGGAACACGTGCATGTTCCTAAAAGCACGTCAGCGTTCCTAGGAATTTTCGCATGTTCCTCTGCTAAACATTTTTTAAAGGGACATGAGCGCGATTTGTCCTCATTTGCACAAATCACACTCATCTTTTTACCTTCATTGAGAAAATAGGGAGGAACTAGAGAGGAGAAACAAGGTGAGGATCTTTCCATCGTGTCCCATTCAAGTCAGGTATGTTTGATTTCTCTTATTTTTCTCCCAATTTAGTCATTTCCAATTTAGTCTTTTGCTCCCAAGAATATAAAGTAAGTAAATTTGTAATTTTCTATTTTAATTAAAAAACCAACATAATTTACATTCCATGGATTATTAAATTATATCCTATATAATAAAATGTAACTCGAAGACAATGTAAACCACTCAGAAGAAAACTAAGGAGAGAAAAACCCCAACCCACCACAACCACCCAATGTAAACACTCAAATTGATGAGGGGTTGGTTATATTAAAAACCCTTGAGGAAAAATTAAGGGACACTAGAGAGCCTAGTAGAGTCTCCTTGACCACTTCTTTGGACATCATTGTGAATTCCATTACAAGTTCCCAAGGGAAATTGACCTCTATTTTTTATTATAGGGCAAGAATGTATGAGTGAGTGGGCCTAATGGTTAAGAACATGTGTTTCCTCTTAAGAGGTCACAGGTTCAAATCCATAGGGGGGTGGGGTATGTATACCTTCGTAGACTTTACCAGTCAAATAGTTTGGCGGAGGGGGGTCCTTTGTCCCACAAACAAGGGGGTCTCATACACCAATTTGGTGTGCTGGCTTGGTCGTGACCTTAAAAATAGATTATTATTATATACAGCCTGAGTGGGAATAATGGTTAA
>SNQJ01S0093767.1:0-11759 GCA_010110895.2 Picea sitchensis | reverse complement strand
TCATTGTTTTTGCATTTCATGTTGATGAATATATGAATTTCAAAGTGTATGAATTTTATGTGTATTAATCCCTTGATTTATTTTCTAAAGTGATTCTAAATACTTGCGTTACAAATTAACGAATATCTTATGGTGGAAAATATTTTTAAGTGCTAAATCCATAATAAATTAATGGTTTTTTTGTGGCCGCAACAACCCACTTTTACTTTTTCTTTTACAAGCGAAAGGAAATCCCCCCCCTACTAAAATTTCAACCCTATTACCTAATCCTCTACCTCTTGAAGCTAATTCTATCCCTCTATCTACTTTGAAGGAGTTGGGGGTTTTATCTTGATGGATGATTGTCTTTGATGGGTGTTGACTATCGTTCCCAATATGATGATTTCAAATGTATTCATAATGCTTATTGTACTATATATTTTTTGACATTTGTATGATGGACTTGACATGTTGTATTTAGACCTTTTGTTGATTCTAAAGTGCTTGATGATCCTATTTGGCTGCATAGATTGATTTTCTATTGCATGTCTTGGATGAGGTTGTGGTTGATTATTTGTTGATTTCCCAATTCAAATTTTTCATCCTCTTTCTAGCATGTTATGTTGCATGACTTCATACTATGTGTTCTCGCATGTAGATCCTACTCTTCTATTTCGAATTAGCATATGTAGTCTTAAGACACACACATACAATCATCACTCTTGGTGCAATTATTTACATAATATATTACCAAACATAAATTATCAATCGGGATTCGTAATTAGTAGAGTTGGTGCACTATATGTGCCGACAACATGTGGTTTATCTATGTCTGATGAGTATATCTCAATCAATAAAACCATCTAAAACTAATACTCTGTTTTCACACTTAAAGATAACACTCTTCACACAATTCAGAAATTAGAAAACAAAACTAGGTGATGGACCTGTTCATTGATGGCTCATGAAAGGAAAATATGAAATTTGATTCTATATTCTAGAGAAACTAAACTATCATCAATTAACACTCTGTTTTAGGATATCTAAATGCTTCACACAACTTCAAACTTAGAAGAGAAAACTGATAACAAAACTTCTCAAGAAAACAGTGAATCAAAAGGTTCTTCGTTAGGTGACAAGTCTGGTCATTAGGGGCTCATGAAATGAAGAGATGAACTCAGATATCGTTCCCTGTAGCAATTGAAAACAGTAATCAACAATTCACTCTTAGACAAAAATCAATCATAACTCTATTCGCTCCAATCAAACCTGTGTAGTACAGAAAATAGTCAATATAATTGAGAAGATTCATTATATGGTGCATGAAGGTGAGAGATGAAGTCTGATCTCATTTCCTGTAACAACTCACTTCAAACTTGCAATAAATTCTTATCTAATTCTGCACACTCTGCAAAATCAATTAATGCATCACAAACATAAATTTAATACAATCTTACAAGCTTGCAATTATGGATAATTACTTCATTTATACACAGGAAAAATAAGTCTTAATGAGATGTTCCATTTGATGGCTTATGTAATGCAAATGATGGAATCCCAACTGTTCCTATGCTGCCACACTTTGCAATCAATTCTAATAGTGAAATAAAAAATGAAATCAAAACAACAAGTACATAAAATATAAATCTATACTAATAATTTACAGTGAGCTTACCAAGCTGGATCGATGGCCCTTGTCGATGCCAACATGGAAGATTTTATATCAATAGATTATAAATTCTAAGAGACACACAGGATCATTGAATTCAAACTTCCATTGATCTTCAGCAAATAAATTTACAAAAAGAGTTGGTTCAAAATTCCAATTTAGAACATATTATTTCCTCTCCTTTGGCTTAGAGCCAACACTCAATTTATATGATTTTTACATTACAAACTTGTATCTAGACAATAAAATCCAAATCAAAACCATTTTCCATCAATGGAGGTCAAGTACAACCATTTAGCTAATCAAGGAAATGCATTTCCCATGAATCTGGGCATGATGTTAGAATTTCTGGAAAATTGGCAAAGATTTAGGATGGATCGCTCCCCCTGATATGAAAGTCCACATGTGTGAGATATGGAGATTCTATCTCACTATTCCGCATGAAAAAACAGTTTTGGACAAAACCCATGTTCCAAATTTTTTATATTCAGAGTTATATGCCTGAAAATCGAGGTGAAAATCTAGTACCGAAATGTTGGTACCGGAATCCTGTAGATAGGGTTTTAGTACCAGATTAGAATAGTTGTAGCCATGAGTACTGGATTGGCACAGGTGATGGTACTAGAATAGCACAGACCTAATCCTTTGGTACTGGATAAGAAAAGATTCAACCATTAGTACCAGTTGAATGTTTCTTAAGATTCAAACGATTAGGATCATGCAAAATAAAAAAATTAACCGAATAAACTCAAGAAAAAATAAATAAATTATTCTTTAATCATAAGTTACCTGTTATGCACATGAACAAGGTAATCAAGTGTATTTATGGAGGAAACAGTCAATTATATACTCATATCATCGGTAGAATAGGCTCATATAGAGGGTAATATAGGGCATTAGAAGTGTCAAAATGGAGACTCAACATTCCCCCATGCTTAAGTCATTGCATGTCCTCATGCAACAATGATCATCAAAATTTCAAAATTGATGGTACTCCTCACTCGATCAAGAATTCTTGATGTTCCAACCTTCTTCAGCTCCTAAGTTCCTGTTATACAATATAAACTTCCTGGCCTATGCTTCACACTTCTTACCCTTGGCAAAGTAGTTATGACGAAAAAGTGGAGTCATGAGTAATAGATTAGATATGTTAGTGATTTGATGTTAAGTCTTATCAAATCTGTTGTGGATCATAGTTAGGAGAAAGTGATATATGTGACTCTAATATAATTATAATATAGTGACCAAGAGTTTTCATAATGACTTTGACTAATATTCCCCCTTGGCTATATTACCTTTAAAACAAAAGTGATGTAAGCATAGTTTAGATCTCATTTGAAGAGAGGAACACATAAAAGAATAAATCCCAAGATGATTAACTCATTTCTTATCCAAGTTTTTAGAGATGAAGCTCTTCTTGCTCAGGTAAGGTGAATTACGCATACTGAGGATCCCACTTCTCATGCAAACCTATTTATTTTAAAGATAGAACTCTAAAGTGGATACTTGAAGGTTCTTAAGAACATCATTCGAGAGATATAAAGGTCATATCCTAGCCTTGATTTAATAATGCTTCATAATGAGACCCAAGGGTTTTTGTTCAGTTTTAAGTGTGCCACTTTATGTTCTTCAACTCCCTTTACACGGCATAGCCCCGTTGCCAGTAGGCATGTTTAGTACCCCGACAGGTTTACCTTAGTACCATACAAGCATGGCCTCGCTGCCACTAGGTCTGTTCATTACCCCGACAGGTTTACTTGTACTTCCTGATACTTCCTTTTTATTATATTACTCAAAATATTTTTAATGATGTATATTATTCATTGTCAGTTTTAGAGGATAAGGAAGATAGGTGGTACGCGAGTGTTTTAGAGTTATTAGGCACATAATTAACTGTTTGCAATTATCCCAAGGGTGAAATCATCCACATTCAACTAAAATCTAAGCTATTCAATGTATAATGAAACATCTCGGATAATGACTAAGAGGTCCCTCTAGTTAATCCTTTTAGGGTTCTCATGAAATTTGATTTAGGCTTTGCAAGGGCAGTCCACCACATGAGGTTTTCATAAATACCTCCCAAGAGAAACTTGTAAATATAAACTTGGATAAGAACTTGTTGAATCAACTAGGTTAGTATTAGACATAATGGTGTCACCACTTTTCAATGGATATTTCAATTAGCAATCACTTTTTCAAAATGATGAGGTAATAAGACAAGTGCACCCATTATCATATAGAGATAAATGTGGAAATATCTTCTTAAAGGATAGCAAGGATGATTCATTCAGGGTTGAGTGTAGAAATTTAGGAGGAAGATGAACATGAGAGTAATAACAATTCAACACAAGACTTAAATGATCATTGATAGAAAGAACATGAAAAGATTATCCCATACCTCCAATTACGTAAAGTTAAAACAATGTTAAACACATGTCAAAGATCATATCACTTTAGCATCAGTACCAGATAAGTAATGGAGTAGGTTTCTGCAGTACTAGAACAGAAAGTACTGAAACAAGACAGTACTGGAACAAAATTCTATAGTACCGGAACAAAGAAGTACTGGAACAAAATTCTGCAGTACCAGAACAAATCAGAGGGAAGAAACAGAGTGACAAGATGAATGTTTTCTATACGAGGAGATGTATACGAGGGCTTGCGAAATTTCAAGGTGGGGAGAGTGCAATAATTGAGGACATGAGGATATTTGAGAGTAACCACATGTTTAATACATAATTAGTCTAATTTCTTTAATAAAACGAGAAAAATGTTGAGTTTGTATGTCCTAGTACTTAAAACTCTTAAATCGAGCAGCAAAACTTGAATATGCGATAAGAGATATCAACACCTTATTACCAGTACTAGATCACCTGAGTACCAGATGAGCACATTGTTGTGGTTCAGTACCAGAATAGTGTAGAGTTGTGGTTCAGTATTGAAATAGCACAAACCTCTTCCTTTTAGTATTGGATGAGCACACGAGTGACCAACAATACTAGATGAGCATAGTACTGGATACGCACAGGAATGTTGTTCAATACCGAATGAACCAAGGCTTTCTCCTTTGGTACCAGATGAGCACAGAGATGACCATTAGTACCATAATAGAGCAGAGTTGTGGTTCAGTACCAGAATACCGCATACCTCCTCCCATAGTACTAGATGAACGAAATTCTACAATATCAGAATAGAATGGTACTAGAATTCTGGAAATGACTATCAAATCCCAACACTGAACATGTTGATTTGGCCTCACTGACAGAAGTTGCAAAATAATATGAAGGTTTCATCAACCACTCTCCCATGCCTAAGGTTTTTCATGGCCTCATGCAAACAATGGGAGATGCTAAAAAGGATGCTCAGAGGGTTGCAAACATCTGCTAAAAACAAACCAATAGAACTAATTAAAACTGAATTTTTATTCATGCTTAGAAACTAAAAATTTAGGGAAAATGTCAAAAGTTGAATTATTAGCTATGAACAAAATAGTTTGGAATTAACATTCAGTTTCAACTGCTATTAAAAAGATCACTTAATTAATCATCCTTGTCAAATAGTTGTCTTAAAATAGATAGGTAATGATAAAGCACAAATGCATCATTTTTAACAACTTAAGGAAAAAGAAGAAATTTGAAGAAATAGGTCATGAAACACTCCCTTAAGTGTTATCCTCTGTTGACAAGGATGTGTTCTCCGATTTTAAAACCCTTCCTGTATTATGTTTTCATTTGTAGGATGAAGAGATTCCCTTCTCATACGATTCCAAACAAAATTATCATAACTTTTAAAAAGAAATCTACTATAGAAACAAAAGATTTTAAACCGATTTCTTTGTTATCTTTTGACATTCCCATCTATGAAAAATATGAAAGATATGTTGCATTGTACTTATGTGCAACATTTATTTATTTATTTACCTATCCTACTCTAATTTAACAAAATAAAATGTCCTTCAAGTATAATAATACTTCCAGTGAAGCCTTGTGCATAACAGGGTTAGAAATATATCCATACTTGGGTTTAAAAGATAAAATTTAATGCATACAAGAGTATGAAGGACCAGATGCTTTGATGATGAGATCAAGCAATAATGAAAAATAAAAAAGTGGTGTGATCTAATAACTAATTGAAACCATCTTTCAATAGGATCAAGGTATTCTTGTTTCTCTTCTTTGTTTAGGTCACACAACATGTCCTCCTTTTCCATACTACGCAGAGTATCTTCTTCAAGATGATTGGTATTTGGGGTACATACAGGATCTGCTGAGATGCATGCTAAGAAATCCTCGATATCAGGTTCCAATGGTTTCTCTCCATTGAATTCTATCCATGATTCTTGAGTCTCCTCAACAAATTGACAATAGGAATCCGAAGGGACTTCTAAATATTCTTGTGGAGAGACAACTAAATTCTTGACTGCTGTCAAGATATGATCTTCCTAAGAGGTGGATACACTAGTTGATTCTAGAATGTGGGAAAGTTCCTGGAGGAACATTATTCAATCTCTTGATCATCCTTGAATTACTCTAGTTAGTTGATGATCCCTATCTCGCAACACAACTTAGTACTCAAGGGTTCTTACAACACCCAAAAAATGATTTATCATCAAAGATTAGAATATTAAAAAAAAAAAATTAAAACTATTTGCAAAAATAAAAGACACCAAACTTGAACTCCTTACATTAGTGGGACCCTTCTTTCACTAGGTTATCAGTTCCCACAATTTATCCCATCATGAAAACACAATTTTGCATAAAAGAAGGAAAAACACACTTGCATTAAAAGAAGAGAGGACAACCTAAATTTGGAGCAACCCCACCAAAGTGGATGTGTGGGCTCTTCTCACATGTCTTACTGTCTTCTCTTCGCCCTTAGGTCATCCATAAAACCAATCCAAAACCATTAAATATATCTAATCCAAATACTACCTATTAATGTTTACAACTCCCCGACAACGACCCCAAAATGTTGGTGCAATTATTTGCATAATATATTACCAAACATAAATTATCAACCAGGATTCGTAATCAGTAGAGTTGATGCACTATATGTGCCGAAAAGAGGTGGTTTATCTATGTTTGATGAGTATAGCTCAATCAAGAAAACCATCTAAAACCAATACTATATTTTCACACTTAAAGATAACACTCTTCACACAATTGAGAAATTAGAAAGCAAAACTCATAAACAAGCATATGATGTAAATTTGTTGCTTAGGTGATGGACCTGTTCATTGATGGCTCATGAAAGGAAAATATGAACTTTGATTCTATTTCCTAGAGCAACTACACTGACAACAGTTAACACTCTGTTTTAGGATATCTAAATGCTTCACACAACTTCAAACTTAGAACATAAATCTGATAACAAAACTTCTCAAGCAAACAATAAATCAAACGTGTCTTCCTTAGGTGACAAGTTTGTTCACTAGGGGATCATGAAACGAAGAGATGAACTCAGATATTTTCCCCTGTAGCAATTGAAAACAGTAATCAACAATTCACTCTTAGACAAAAAGAATTCATAACTCTATTCACTCCAATCAAAACTATGTAGTACAGAAAATAATCAATATAATTGAGAGGCTTCATTATATGGTGCATGAAGGTGAGAGATGAAGTATGATCTCATTTCCTGTAACAACTCACTTCAAACTTGCAATAAATTCTTATCTAATTATGCACATTCTTCAAAATCAATTAATGCATCACAAACATAAATTTAATACAATCTTACAATCTTGCAATTCTGGAAAATTACTTCATTTCTACACAAAAAACATAAGTCTTAATGAGATGCTCCATTTGATGGATTATTTAATGTGAATGATGGACTCCCAATTGTTCTTTTTCTACCACACTTTGCAATCAATTCTAATAGTGAAATAAAAAATGAAATCAAAACAAGTACATAAAATATAAATCTATACTAATAATTTACAAAGAGCTTACCAAGTTGGATCGGTGGCCCTTGCCTATGCCAACATGGAATATTTTATATCAACAGATTCTAAATTATAAAAGACACATAGGATCATTGAATTCAAACTTCCATTGATCTTCAGCAAATAAATTTACAAAAAGAGTTTTTTCAGAAATCCAATTTGCATTACTAATTCCTCTCCTTTGGCTTAGAGCCAACACTCAATTTATATGATTTTTACGTTAAAAAATTGGATCTAGACAATCCAATATAAATCAAGGCCATTTTTCATCAATGGAGGTCGATTACAACCATTTATCTAATCAAGGAAATGCATTTCCCATGAATCTGGGCATGATCTTAGAATTTCTAGAAAATTGGCAAATATTTAGGATGGATCGTTCCCCCTGAGATGGAGGTCCACACATGTGAGATATCGATATTATGGCCCACAAGTTTGCATGAAAAAACAGATCTAGACAAAACCCATGTCCCCAAATGTTGCGATTCAGCGCTATATGCCTGTAAAATTGAGGTGAAAATCCAATACCAGAATGTTGGTACCAGAATCTTGTAGATAGGGTTTTAGTATCGGATTAGCATAGTTGTAACCATGAGTACCAGATTAGTACAGGTGTTGGTAACAAAATAGAACATACCTAATCCTTTGGTACTAAATGAGAAAATAGGATACCATCAGTATCAAATGAATTATTCTTAAGAGTCAAACGATTAGGATCATGCAAAATCAAACATTTAATCGAATAAACTCAAGAAAAATTAAACAAATCATGCTTTAATCCTAAGTTACCTCTTATTCACATGAAAAATGTCATCAAGTGTGTTTATGGAGGAAACAATCAAGTATATACTTCCTATCATCGATAGAATAGGCTCAGATAGAGGGTAATATAGGGCATTAGAAGTGTCAAAATGGAGACTCAACAATCACGTTATTTTTCAATAAACCTAACACTCTCTCATAAGTTGGTTTAAAGGAAGGGAATACATTGTTTATTGTATTAGATAATCTTCCTTGATTCCATGGCTGATATCACTCTTTTTTTTTGCAGGATAAGGTTTGCAGAGCCACTTTGTTCGCATGACCACTCCAACATTGAGAGGAATGTGAGAAATATGTTGATCCTTTTCTAGAACCTTGAATTTGATCCTTACCGAGATTCCCCTTTTCATTTTTCCATGAGGTCCTGAGATTCCAAGGCTATTGGATCCACCTTTCCTATAGACCTATCCCCAAACCTCTTCAGATTGATCCCTACTAGATTCATTTTTTGGGCTTCCCTCTCTCTCGAAACCTAGGCCCAAGGCCTATTGGGTTTTGTCCTTCTTTTCCTCTATTATTTCCTCTAACCAAATTTCATAGTTGGATTTTTCCCATTGAGATATTTCCAATGAATGTAAACATTCTTAAATCCGAGTTCTTGATTGAAAGTTATGGCCTCCTAAAATTTTCCTAAGCCAAATCTCACCTTTTCTCTCCACTGCCACATAGCATATGTGCGACTCACACTCTCTTGTGTCATCTAACGTGGTGATAACGCTGATGTGGCTCCCACCACCTATCCACATCATCATCGGGATTTTTCCTGACTCTTCTTCCCAGCCTTCTAATCACATACTTTAAAAAATACATCAGAGCTTCATCGGCCTTGGCATTCATACTCTTCATTGTCAGAGTCCTTCTCCATCGAAGTAAATCTACTCCTAATATCAAAAATCACTCAAACAACACTCCACCGATGAATGGTTGGGATTTCATCTCACTCACTAGTCGATTGACGACCTTCATTCATTCTTAGAAGTTGATGACCCTATGGCTACAGTACCCACAATACATAAATTTATTTTAGTTCCTCAGTTTGAGAATGTTCCTTTGTTTCCTTAGACAAAATCCTTATCTTCTTCTTTCACATAGCAATGTTGTTCGCAGTTGAATTTTGTAGTGAATTATGCATGCTCTTTTGAAGATAAGCCCCTTTTCCTTCTAAGAAACCAACATCGGAGCCACAATATTATTACTTTGCAAAGTTTCACAAGCTTAAATCTCGAGCAAATTGCCAAAGAGAAACTCTCTCGAGCCGTCGATATTTTCCCTGAGTGAACGGTCAGATATTTTTCATGTAACATTATTCGAGTTATAAGTTTGGATGGTCGAAGTTAACACTCCGAATGGTCTCCTTTAGAATCTAAATGAATTTTAATTGTAACCATTGATTGTCACTGGAATTCGACGATCCATATCTTACGCATGCAAAAATGGAGATATGAGGGAATATTCTTCGATACACGGTTTCGATATCTTGAAACTTCACAATTTTTCTGGATGCCAAATGATTAGCTCTGACTACACGTCACCACTTTTTTGGGCTTTAACCTTCAGTATGTGAATCGAAGAAGGAATATTCTTAGATTATTTTCTTCGATCCCTTTTCACTGACACATTAGAGAAGACTGTGAAATAGCTCCCCCGATGGATGATGTAAATTTCTCCAAAGTTGTTGAACAGATAGATCTCTCTCTCAGAGTTAATACGTTGGGATGGGAATTGAACAGGTGATCTAGATGGATCTCAGTGGACATCCACCTTTTCCATTGAATCACTATTTTGAGCCTGTGGTTTTGATAAACCATGATATTCACCCTTTTGATGGGGAATGGAATGTAATGTCATCACCATTTGTTAACTATAGACATCATGTACTGATTTCCTAGTGGTCTTATGTGCATGCCTACAACATAGCGTTAATGCACCGGATCCCATTAGAACTCCGCAGTTAAGTGCGCTTAGGCTAGAGTAGTACTAGGATGGGTGACTACTTGGAAAGTCCTAGTGTTTTACATACCTATGAAATTTTATAAACTTAGTCAAATTTATCCCACATTCATCATGGGAATTGTTCTCATATCACTCTTTGATATATAATTAAGGTGAAGGAGGCCCTTTAAGCATGAAATGGAGTGTGATGTAAATCTTGTTGTGAATGAAGCATAGACAATATCTCTTTCTTTTCATAGATAGGAAACCCCATTCTGTCAGTTTGTGTTCTATAATGTTTTTCTCTCTTTCTCATTAATAGAAGTTGGTTTTCATTATATTTATGTGTTCTCCACATTATCTCTGCATATTTCCTTGTTATATATTGGTTATATTTTTGTCTTCATGTCATTCTCAACATAATCCAGATCACTGGTATCAAAGCAGGTTGCTCCATGTCATTTCTCATAGCAAGTCCCCGATGAGGTAAGGTATAGAGAGTTGGGTGTCGAGTTAGTTTCTCTTGAGGACAACTGCTCTCTCCAGCCCAAGCGACCTCCCATGGCGGAAGAAAAGAGAGATGACAAAGTAGGAGATCCTTTCAAGAAGTTTTTCGAGGAATCCCTCGTGTGATAGAGGAACAAGATGATGGAAAAAATTTCTCAGATCCCTCGAAGACTACCGATGGCAGTGACTGAGGAATCTTCGACAAGAATTCATTTTGCAGGTGCGATACCCTTCAAGGTACAAGTTAATTTTGTTAAATTATGAGCTTGATTTCTTATGCAGATCAATTCTTTTATTTTCTTCAATACTTTGTTTCTAGCTTAATATACTTCAACATTTCCAAATCATAATCGAATAGAAATAACTATGTAGATAAGTAAACATGCACATCACCAACACATATACCCTGGGGAAACCTTGTACAAGGAGAAAAACCCTAACAAACAATATTCCTTTATTGCATTAATAATGTAGTATCTTTTACAAATATTCACCATGAATGTTCTTCTCTCAAAGATCTTTCCAAGATGACTCTGACCTGACAAATACTTAAAAGACCTTGTTGAAATACACCTATGGTATGCTACCTCTTTATCACTGATGTGCTCCTCTATTACTTCACCTTCAACCTGCATATGAAAATTGTGTCTCAAAACTGTGTTGCAGAAATGTATTGAAAAATTGTGTTGAAGAGAGGTTTCGACCTCTTCTTATATAGGTTGAAGATGGGTAGAGGAGAGGTTCAAAATAGTAACCTAAATGCATGCTTTAGTCATAGATCAGCTTTGTACTTTAGTTCAAACTTAGAACTAGACTTGGGATTGGTTACAACTCAACATTACACTTTATTTCAAACTTAAAACTAGACTTGAGACTAACATGCTTTAGTTCGAACTTAGAACT
>SNQJ01S0093766.1:0-23792 GCA_010110895.2 Picea sitchensis | reverse complement strand
TTTTGCAATGGATACGAAAATCTACGAAGCGGGACATAATCCAGATGATATCCGAGTTTTGCCTAGGAAAGAAAGGGTGAAGCAAGACTTAGTCTAGGTCCACATGTAGAAACAGAAAGCCATACATGGCTCTCTGAGATCCCAGTTCCACAGAAGAAACCGTGGTTGCTTGCTGTTGAGAGGCACTTCAGCCTCACCCCACTTTTTTAGGAAGTAGTTTGACGAAATAAAGTTGTTCCATTGCTTGCAGACGAGGTGATAATTATACACAAACTCCACGGGAAGCCGAGCTAGCATCTCCGTTCGAAAATCATCATTGAGCGATTCGTTCAACAGTGAACTGAGAAGAGCCGCTTCTTGCATTTCCATATTTATAACTCAAAGATCAATAAAGAGTCCAAGATTTGTGAATGTATGAATGACAACTGAATACATTTTTGAATTACTGCAAGAAGAATGAAGCAGAATTATATTAGACGTATGGATAGTCATGCCTAAACAAATACGAAACGACAGAGAATGATGACCAGCAGAAGCATGATTTACCTACCGATCAGACAGCAGAAGCCGAGACTATGAGTCTGGCGGTTGAAAATGCAGGATGATACCCGGCGTTAAAATCAAATCAATACAAAGGATCACCCATACGCCACTTGTCAAAGGTTAGTAACTATTCAAGAACTGGCGGAGCATGTGGCAGTCGCAGAGTTCCAGAAACTAAACCATTTCATATTCCTCTAAACAAAAAGAGTTTTATTTTAGATTTTAAAAGAGGGAGGAGGTAACAGAGAAGTAGAGGGGTGAGGGAAAGCTAGGGAATAAACCTCTTGTGAAGAGGGGTTCTTTGTATGTTGATTTATTTTGTAAGCCAAGAATGGAATAATACAGAAGATATATTTACTTAAGACTGTGAGATTCATCATGGTTGATTCTTTCAGTATGTTCTTCCTTATTTCGGTTGTGTTAAATCTGCTTGGAATTCATTTTATATGCTCCTTACCCACAGTTGAATTGTTGTCACTATCATATTGTTTATCTCTTCCTTATTCCGTCACGACTGTGTCACAAGTTTGTTTTCTTGTATCTCCTATTTAGTTTCATTTCATATTCCTAACTGATGTGCTTCGTTATAATTTAGTATGACCACTACTATAGAAAATGAATTTTGGTTTTCTATAATTGTTTACTATTTTTCCTCTGTACCAGCTATCAGCTGGTGTAAGACCAGTCTACATTTTCAGAATTCTACATATATTCTCTGCTACATCGGTTATTTCTTCTACCGCATCATGATTATCAAATCGCTGAAATATATACTTACTTTGCCTCACTTTCCACAAGTTATATGATCACTGCTATTATCTCCTTTCTTCGGTTTTCACTTGACTCCATGCCCAATGGACCATTTCCCTGGTTTAACCCCCAAACTTTAAAAATCCAAGACCATCATTTACCCATAAATCTGCCCACCATTTCACACTTACTGAAGATTATTTTGTGACATTATTCGAGAGATCCCTCTCAGGTTGGGAGGGGCAGCTTCCAATCCAAAGTGGTTCGAGGTTGCCTCGGGATTGATTTGCATGCAACCCATTTCAGTTTCGAGTGTCAACATGGAGTAAATTGAAGGTTGAGACCTTTGAAACATCTAAGAACTTCCTAGCTAGGGAAGAAAGAGAAATCTCAGGAGGAGCTACAGTGATCATTGGATCAATCATCGTGAAATATTTGGACTGTCAAATCATAGTCCATACAACGAGGAGTAAGTATAGAGGAGAACAGATCTCGATCATTCGGTTAGAGCATAAAATAATCATGGTCACCCAATCAAGGTAAAGTGGATTAACAATAAGCCTCGAGGGTACACAAGAGGAACAGGGCTCCAAAGTCCTGAAATCATCAGAACCGTCCATCCAGGAGGACACGTGGTGAGAGGTCAGCATTTATATGACTCGCGACTCAGGGAAGTCAAGGGGTGGATTTGTGAGAACTCATGAAATGATAAATCATGATTTGATCTGAGATATTAGATCGTGGGGAGTGGCGAGCTATCGATATGATGCTCGCAAATATCGCGAAATCGGGAATTGAGAGAATAGAGGTGAACTAACCTCCAAAATCGTGAAATGAAAAATTGTGACTTGATCACAGTCGTCGATCGAAGGAACATCATGGACCATATATCTAGTCTTATTTGGAGTTCGCAACTCAAGAATCTAGAAGTATACTTCTGGGAAATCACGAAATGTGAAATCATGATTTGATCTAAGTCATTGGATCAAGGAGAGATCTGGGTCATCGGCTCATTTTTAGGGAAGGACGAGCAAGTGAACTTTGTAAGACGTGAATACGTGAGATGCGAAATCGTGACGTGCCTTTCGATTTGGCGACTGGTCACAACTTTGGTCACATCAAGGATGGGACTTAGCCCAGATAGCTAGCGCCTAAATACGCTGAAGCTTAAAGATGTAAGGGAGGAAGCCATAGGTTCCATACAACCTGCGATTTAAGGGAAAGAGGGCATGTTAAGTGGATTTGAGCTTCTTCCATGATTTCCATTGACTAGGATTGGAGACCATGAATGGGGAAATCGACTAATTGAGGAAAAATAATGTTTTTATTTATTTTGCCCCGTCGTGGGTGTGTTACAAATTGGTATCAAAGCATGGTTACAACACTTGACCTTCTTGGGCTCACAAACGAGTCACTTAAAAAAACTATTTAGATTTCTTTTAAAAGAATTACACCCTACCTTACCTCTTTCTTAAAAAGTCTGATTTAAAAATGTTATTAAAGAAAGGAATGAAACTTTCTACTGTGTGTATGCAATAAGAAATTGAATTGTGTATTGTTCATGAACTAATAGATTGTTAGATAACAATAAGTGTTTTTTTCAACACTTGAGCAGTCAATAAATCACAGGAAAACTCCAATACTAAAGGATGGTGACATGTCATGAAGTGGGGGATGGTTCCCACAATAGAGACGAAGAATCTCACGAGAGGAGGGTGGTGGAAACCCCTCCAGATTTCGTTGAAAATGTAAGGAGCCTTAGGGATGAGTTACATAGTTTCAAGGCTGACAATGAGAGATTGATAAAGGAGCAAGAGAAACAAACAAAAATTAACGCAGTCTTGCTATAGATCTTATCCGACATATAGAGGCAACTGCAGCATGAACCCGCAACCAATCATGCAGACCAACGACACAAGAAGAGAAGTCAGATTCCACTTGAGACGCGAAAACATGAATCCATAAGTGACCCCACTGGGAGAAGTACCACGAAGAAGTTCCAACCTGGAGGCAGGGGACGCTTGTCAGCAGAGTCCTCTGGAAAGGAAGCTTAAAACTCCAAAGGATCTTCTAGTAGTAGGGCCAAATCGAATTCTCAGAGGAAAGGAAAGAAACATAAGTGTTCCAAAACCCATAGTCCTGAAGAGTTCAAGGAATCCAAAACACCCTCTTTTGATGGATAGATTAAGAAGGGACAAGAGTTGGAAGCTTGGCTGCTTGGTTTAAAGAAGTATTTCAAATTCCATGACTACTCTGAAAACTTGAAGGCTCAAATAACCATCTTCAACCTAAATGGAAAGGCTTCCATATGGTGGGAAGACCTTAGGAATGTGAAAGAAGTCCATGAGAAGGACTTGTCATTGAAACAGTTTGAGAAATACTTCAGGAAGCAGTATCTGTCAGAAAAATACATGGATGGGAAAACTAAGGAATTCTATGAACTTTGGCTTGGACAACTCACCATAGAGGAATTTGTCAATAAATTCCTTGAACTACTGAGGTATGTACCCTACATAAAATATGAAAAATAAAAAATGCAGCGGTTCATTAGTGGGTTACCTCGGACCTACCGGGATAGGATTTAGTTCAACGAGCCAAGGACCTTAGAAGAAGCTATCTGAAAGGTAAGGTATTGTTATGAACAGTTTGGGAGAAAGACAATACCCCACGAGGATTGGAAGAAGAAGAGTAGTTCGGGATTCCAGAAGAAAAGGTTTAACTCCTCAATATTTAAGAACTATGGAAAATATGCTAGGGGGAGCCTTCCTACTAGAAGTGTATATCAGAAAAATTTCCCCTCTCAAAGTGGAAATAAACATTTTTAGATAGTCCCAAAAAAGAATGATAACCTAAAGAAGGAACCCTTAAAATGTTTGGCTGTGGAGAAAATCATAGATTGAGGGACTTCCCACACAAACAAAAAAATAGTAAGGGGGTCTACAATATCCAAGAATATACCACCATCAATGATGTGGCTAGGAGCATGCCATGAATCTATGCAACCCTGGACAATAATCAAGCCGACCACCAAGCTTCAGTAGTGGAGTTAGAAGGTATGATCGCCAACCATCCAATTTCTATTTTAATTGACCCAAGTTCTAATTTGAGTTATGTATCCCCTTAGACTACCAATAAGTTTAAACTATAACCAATTAGACATGTTAAACCATGGTTGGTATAACTAGCCACTGGAACCAAAATAAATGTGGCATAGGCCATACTAGCCTGCCAATTTATCATGGGTCTATTTCCCACCCGAGTGACCCTTAACATAATTCCCCTCGGATATTATGACCTGTTGATTGGTATGGATTGGTTGGCTTCTTATAAAACTAAAATGGATTGTTATCATAAAAATTTAGAATGTGTAAACAAAGAAGGGAGAAAGATGACCCTCCAAGGGATTCAGAAGCCTGTCTCAGTGAGACAAATATCATCCCTTCAAATGAAGAAGTATTGCAGGAAAGGGTGTTCCTTATATGCAATACAGGTGTTGGAATCCATTGAGGACAACAAACAAAACCTAGAGGACCACCCCATATTAATAGAATACAAGGACGTATTCCCCGAAGAAGTACCAGGTCTACCTTTGAGAAGGGATATTGATTTCTCAATAGAGCTTACACCATGAGCATTACCAACATCTAGAGTGCTATATAGGATGAGCACGCCAGAACTGGTTTATCTCAAGCTACAACTAAAGGAGATGATGGACAAAGGCTATATCCGACCCAGTGTATCTCCGTGGGCAGTGCCCAATCTGTTTGTGAAAAAGAAAGATGGCACACTCTGACTATGCATAGATTACAGACAACTCAATAAGGAAACCATAAAGAGAAAGTACCCCTTACCAAGAATCGATGACTTGTTCGACAAATTGGGAGGTGCATCCATATTCTCAAAGATTGACCTAAGGTATGGCTACAATCAATTCTGGATTAAGGATGAAGACATCCATAAAACAACCTTCGGGATGAGGTATGGTCACTATGAATTCGTTGTGGTGTCGTTTGGGTTAACCAATGCCCCCACCACTTTTATGTTCTTAATGAATAATGTACTTAGCAAATTCCTGGACAAATTTATGTTGGTTTTCATTGATGATATCCTAATCTAATCCAAGAAGAGGGAGGAGCATGAAGAACATATTAGACTCGTACTTCAAGTACTAAGAGAGCATCATCTCTACGCAAAGTTTAGCAGGTGCAATTTCTTCAGAAGCAAGTCCATTACTTAGGCCATGTCATATCTAAGGAAGGGGTGGCAGTAGACCCTGACAAGATCAGATCCATTATGGAATGGCATGTCCCGAAAGATGTATTCGATATTAGGTCCTTCATGGGATTAGCAGGATACTATAGAAGGCTCATACAAGGTTTTTCCAAGATTGGTTGTCCAATCACTGCCCTTCAGAAAAAGGGGATTAAATTCATTTGGATGTCAAAATGCGAAGAAAGATTTCAGGAATTGAAATACCTCCTGACTCATGCACCCGTGCTAAATATTGCAGACCCAGATAATGATTTCCTCGTATGTATAGATGCCTACAAGGAAGGACTCGGAGGATTCCTTATGGAAGAAGGTTGTTACACATGATTTTGGTCACTCTGGTGATGTCTTAACAATGATGTATTCAGGCTCCCAACAAGGACCTTTTGCCTGAGAAAAAATGGCTCTTGTCTCCTTCCAAAAACATATTTTTAAAGTGAGTTCACAGGCTGCCTATGGCCTAGGGTGCGAGAATCCCTCATTCTCGTAGGCCACCCACTCTTAGGGTGTGAACTTCTCGCAGTCTTCTCCATACACAGGGTGCGAACCTGTTTTTAATCTTGGAAAGAAGAGGAGGTCTCGAGGGTTCTAGAAGGGAATCTTCTAGAAAATGAGTTGGCATTTGTATGGTTGTCATTTTACTAACTTCTCAGATTTTATGGGATCATCCTCATCCATGTAACCATCTCTCCTTCTCCTATATATTGAAAGGTTTCTCATGGAAAAGGTTAAGCAAGATTGAATGAAGAATTGGTGAAAGAATTGTGTGAAGAACCCTCCTTTGACAGAAGCTTGAAAGCTCTATTTTGTCTATCAAGAGGAATTGGATCTTCTTCATGAAAGTACAGAGAAAGTGTGTGTTTTGGAACCAAGGGTCACTGAAAGGAAGCTTGTGACATCAAGGCAATCAAGTTGTATCTTCTACTTTCAATTAATATGATATAGCGGCATGTCCCTTTCCCATAAAGTCACTCTTACTTTATTGTGTAATTCCTTGATCATATGCCTAAGTTGACATTGAATATACTTTGCTATATTCACTTTGGTTGGTTTGTGTTGTCTTGAACTTCACCTCACGAGAGCACAGGAGCGAAGCAGGAACAACAGAGACCCAAGGAAGCAATATAAAGGTATGTCACTTGTTCCTTCCTATTAGCAGATTCAATGATTACAACTTAGGGAAAGAGTCATGTCCTGTCCTATTTTGTTCTAGATCCAAGTGGATCTAGGGAGATCTGTTAGTGTTTGCACCTACCGATTAGTCCGATAACAAAATTGGGGATTCCATTGGGGATGCAACTCATTTTTGGTGGTTTTTGGTGGTTTTTCCTTGGTCGTTTCCTCTTCACTTACCATTTTTCATTTCCATCAATCTCTGAGTCTTAAGGAGACCCTGATAGACTCCCTGGGTCCAAAATTTCTTTCAAAAATTTTGTTCTTTTTCCAAATTTTGCTTAGTTTCAAGCCTTCTCGCACTGCACCCTTCTATAGCCTGCGAGAACTACTAGAGTTTGCACCCTACTGTTCATTCCAATGCAAACCTCTCACACTCTTCTTGTGACCAGCCTGCGAGAATGCTTCATTCTTGCATTGTGCACCACTGCCTGCCTGCGAACCCATTTGCAAATTTTTGGGATTAAAGTTTTTTCTATCCTCAGATGCCCAAATTTGTATGTGTGTCTGAAAATAACTTCTTTTGCCAGTGATTGATTGTTTATTGACTTTGGATTTTGTGAATGATTAGTCTTCGGAAATCGAAATCTCTTCTTGTTGATTTTTTCTCAACTGTTATCTCTTGACCTTTTCTTAACAAGGATATAATCTATGGTTCTAAAATACGAGTGCTTGTTTGGTTGGGAGTCGGTGATCGGTTTAAAAGTTGGGATTAATTGTCTTTCTCAATTGCTCATTACTTGGAAAATTGTTGCCCTCATGCATTTGAAAAGACTAGTCTTGTCTGCTTGTTATTTTTGTCTTCATTGAAAGATTGGTTTGGGTTTTTGTTATATATTGTTTTTCATTAGTTGTTGGTTTTTCTTAGTTCCACCATTGTTGTCTGGTTTCTATTGAAAATTAAAAAACATTTTTTTTTAAAGAAATTTTTTGTTTCGAAAATATTGGCATTCAATTGTTGAAATAAAATGAATAGAGAATTGGCATTGTTCATGATTAATTGATATTTCATTCCAAAGAAGATCGTATATCGTAGTTCAAGATTGTTCTAGAAAACTCCTCTTTCCCTCCTATAAATAGGATTCATCGAAAAAAAAATTGTTATCTTTCATTCCTATCTATGCATTGTTGGGTCAGAGTCTTACAAAACATCGGTTTCATTTCCGTCTCCTTTGAGTAACAACATCCTTTAATAATATTGCACATTTTTAAAATTCAACTAGTAACTCTTACACAAGGTGAATGTGACTATGAAGGGGAAAGTCTTCTTAGGGTCTTACACAAGGTGACTGTGAAGGGGAAAGTCTTCATGGTACCTAGAATTGACGTTGGCCAAACTCACTAAGGCTCCTTGGAGGGTATACCCACGATTATGTGTGGGATCTTGCACCAGGGCGTAAGTCCATTAAGCAGGTCATCAACGTAACTTTTCCACCCTAGCCTAGCCCCTTCTCATCTCGTCATTGCGACGTTGGATTTCATCACCAACTAGTGACTTCAGAATTAGAAGGTCTTGTTTGCTTGGTTTTGCTTCCTAGATTTTTACTAGCGCATGTTGTCTGTTTACTCAAGTTGACCATAGAATTTTATTCATAAGTTTTTAACTTGATCACAATTGACCCTCCACGTCATTCACATAGAATGCAAGGCTTACCCCCAAAAAATCTAGAAGGTTCTCAACCCTTTCCTACCAACTCATCGGAGGGCTCTCCTCAACAGAGTGAAGTCTAAGTCGTTACCACTCCATAAGTGGAAAGAACTGACTCTCTAGAATGGTTTCGAATCACCAATTCTTGAGAGAACTTTTGAATTCATCTTGACTCCGAGAGACGTATTATGCGAGTGAATTATTCTAGAGACTTGGTTTTTCTATCTTCTGGATCACCAACTAGACCTTTCCTAGGACTTGAGGGTCAAGATCCTTTTTGGACCACTGGCATTTTTAGACGGGATCTCTTTGGCTCAGGAGAAAACGTCGATATCACTGTCTCACCTGCGCTACTTGAAACATCTGATCCAGACGCAGTACCTTTTACTACTGCTTATTATTTTCTTTGTACAGAAGCTTCACGAGATGACCACATCTTGACTCTCCCTTTACAAATGGTCCATTACACAGATACTATGAGTCTTCACACCGGGATTACCGCGGCTAGCCAAGCCCCCATTGGCACACCGCTTTCGCCCAGAGTCACCCCGACACTTCCACCCAGATACCATGCATTGAATGCCTCTATTCTCGCTCCTACACAAATCACATACGGAACACTTTGTGGTCCCACTCCTTTTGGGCACTCTCCTCCCGGTTTCATTTCGACACTTCCTCCGCCCCCTTTCAGAGGACCTCTTTCATCCTCTATCGGAGGCACTGATCCTAGTGGAACCATTCTGTCGTTCACACCAAATTACCAGATTCCTGTTGGTGGACAATTTCACCAAGGAGGCCCAATTCGGACACAACTCCCGATTGGAGGGTAACCCCCACCGACCCCACCCTATGGAAAAAACATACCTCCATCTTTGGCCCATTATTGAAATCATCTTATACAACATAACCCTCACCCGACTGGGGGGGAAACAACTTCTGGCTAGCTTCGTCATACCCCCTGGTACAGGCCAACCCTATCCAGGTACGTCTAATCCTATTTGGGGCTCGAATTCTCAACCCCATGCCCCAATTCAAGGGTACAACCCTATGAGTTAATTTCCTCCACAACCACCACTGAATCTGCCTGGATCTTCGCATTATATGAAAACTGCTTATGGTCCCACTGGTTTGCCGATGGGACTCCCCCCCCAAAGTCACCAGTACATGCATGTGAATAGACAGTTACCTTTCTTAGCCACCCTGGACCTCCTGGATCTGTTGAGGATTTTAAATGATCCTATCCGTCGCTCTCCCCAATGGCCTTCTATACTGGCCAAACTGCCATCTGACATCCCTAAATTCGATGGAAAACTGGGAGAGGACCCGAACAATAATGTCATGAATTTTCACCTTTGGTGCTCATCCAACTCCTTGACGGATGACTCTATTTGTTTACGCTTTTCAACGAACTCTCACAGGTTCTGTCATGAAGTGGTATATAGAATTACCACATGGTTTCTTCGCATACTTCAACACCCTCACTATGGTTTTCCTCACCCACTACTAGTTACCGATTTGCTATGAAATAGGGACCTATATTTTGAGTTCTTTCCAACAAACCAAAGCCATTCACATCTCCGATCACATTCATGAGTGGTGACAGAGACGACGTCTCATCAAAATCGAACTTCCTGATTAGTTGTTGGCAGAGTGGTTCATGAAATCAATCGTGAACGACATCGATCGTGACATCTCCATGGGTGGAGTTGTCACAGAAGAACAGGCCATTATTCGTGCTCAATACCTTGACCTCATTGACTCACAAATAAGTACTATTTACGACTTACTCCCTGATGTGCCTCATCCTTCTACTTCTGCCACTTCAACTACTCCTACTGCTTTTCATGCAGTCAACAGTGTGATTGGCACTTTCCATGCCCAACCTCATTCCATCCAAACTTATAGCAACAACCCCAAACCCATTTCTTCTAATGTTCAAAATGCTCTGTCTCCTACCCCTCCCACTGGCAAGACTTCTGAGGTAAATGTTGTTCAATCTACCCCCATCGGTAAAAACAAATCCAGAAAGGGAAAGGGTAAGAATAAGGAGAACAAAAATAATTCGCAAGAGGAAAGAACCAAAACATCACCTGTTGACGATAGGGATAAACACAAACCCTGATACCCTTGTCTTATCTGTGGTGATGATCACTACACTAAGGACTGTCCACGACGAGCTGAGGTTACTAAGTTCCTTCACGAGACCACGAAACCACCCACTCCGACTGTATTCTCACAATATTTCCCCTCTCAACAACAGGCCCAATTGGTCATTCATGACCAACCTTCCCCCTCCAATACATCCTATGTCTTAATGTGTATAGGAGATTCAAAGAAAAAAGACATCACACTTACCACTTGAGCCAAAGATTATCGTTCCTCCAAAGAGATGGTTGATACTATACCTCCTGCGTTGGTCCAACCATATCCCATGACTCCACCTACCAACAGTCCTCTTCATCTCGAACAACCGAGCCTCGACACAGTTCTTCTCCCTCCTCCAAAAGGTGTCGTTTGGAAATCATCTTTCAATCCTCATGCCCATGCTGCCCAGAACTACAGTATTATTGAAGATCTAGCCCAAGCACCATCTGCGATGTCAGCCCTTGAAGTCCTTCAAAGTTGTCCTATACAACAAAAGGCACTGTTGAAAGCTATCAGTGGAATCCACCCTACAGATACAAATTTAATAATTTTTGACTTGGAATATCACATTCCAAGGTTACCCCCTCAACTCGCATTCCAAATACAATTTATTGTCTTCGACAAAAACATTTGTAGAATAGTTATCAACGAGGGTGCCTCGATGTGTGTCATGTCTATTACCTGCTGGAAAGCCATCGTCCCTCCTCCTTTGACTGAATCCCACAACACACTCAAAGCCTTTAATGGCTCCAGTTTTAAGCCTTACGGTGTCCTCCCTTTGTTGTCGATTAAGTTAGAAGGAAAAACGGTCCAAGTTGAAGTGGAAATCTTTGACGCTCCTCTTGATTACAACCTTCTACTTGGCCGTAGCTGGATTGATTCCATGATTGCAGTTGTGTCGACTCTTTTTCATGTTGTGTGTTTCCCTCATCAAGGAAAGGAAATTAGCGTCGACCAATTAGCCTTCTTTAACTCGAATGCATGTATCGACAACATACTGTTCATTTCCAAACCCAACCCGGATATGAAAACGTCGGTGTGGGTCTTCTTAAAGACTCCTCGTTAATGGGTACCTTCCCCATCCCACCACCCAATGTTCCACATCCATATGTCGCTTCGATCAACATGACCTCCACCTCTATTCATGGAACCCCTGCATCTCACGATCCATGGCTGGTACCCAACCCCAACGATCATCTTCATTATGGCGACGAAATGCCTTTGAGTTCGGTCAAATCCACCTATCAGGCCATTCAATCGAAAACCCCTTCTACCCCCTCTCATGGTGATTTATCTCTAGATCCTTTCCGCATCATTTTTCCCACGGACAAGATGATTATGTCTGTCATGGAAGACACCCCCTGGGATGATGGACATCATCATTCCATCCTTTTCATAGAAAAACACACCATCGAGAGCTACCAACGAATCTCAACGCCGTCGACCATTGTCGTCATTTCCATCGTTCCCGAGTCTACACATGATGTGTTTTTCGAAGGGAACTTAAGCAATATCTCACCCACCATCCCCCTCGACATATCCATAAAAACTGAAATTGTCGAAAATGTGCATATCGGAGCTTCGTGTTCCCCTGACGAAATCATCACCTACAAGTCACTTTTCAAATAATTTCGTGACATCTTCGCCTAGAGATATGAAGAAATGTCGGGTATTTACCCTGACATTGTGATACATGAGATTAAGACATACCCAGATGCTAAACCCGTACGACAATGCCTTCATCTGATCCACCCACGTAAAGTGGTCGTTATCAAGCTTGAAGTCGAGAAATGTTTTAAAGATGGATTTATTTACTTGGTGGCTCTCACTGAATGGGTTTCCAATCTTGTCTCGATCGACAAGAAACAAGGCACAATTCACGTGTGCGTTGATTATAGGGATATTAACAAGCATGTGTTAAAGACAACTTTCCTACCCTCTTCATCGACCAGATTGTCGACGATTGTGTCGGAAGTGAAATCTTCTCTCTGATGGATGGTTTCTTTGGATATAATCAAATAAATATTGTTCCTGAGGACCAACACAAAACCACTTTTAATTTTCCTTGGGGCACTTTTGCCTATCGGAAACTTCCTTTAGGTGTAAAAAATGTTGGCGCAACTTTTCAGCACGCTGTGTCTTATGCCTTCCATGATATAAAGCAAATCGTGCAGCCATATCTCGATGACTTACCTACTCATTCCATGCGCCGTGTCGATCATCCAATACACGTCCGAGCCATTTTCCTCCGATGTCGGTTTTACCATATACGCTTAAATCCTCACAAATGTGTTTTCTGCGTAGAATCCGACCGACTTCTAGGCTTTATTGTTTCACGTCAAGGGATCAGGGTAGATCCTTTGAAGGTCGAGGTGATTCTCAATCTCCCTCCTCCTTCTTCGATTCACTAGTTACAAAGTTTGCAAGGAAAAGAAAACTTTCTTCGTCGTTTCATCTCGAACTATGCCGAGCTAACTCTTGGATTTATGTGACTACTCAAAAAGGGGTCTGAGTTCATATGGGATACCACTACCAACAAATCTTTCGAAGCTTTGAAACTATCTCTGACACGTACCCCACTTCTCTTCCCACCTGATTACGGTCGCGATTATTTCCTCTACCTCGCAGCCTCGGATTACACCATCGTTATGGTTATTTTCCACGAGGATGATTATCATGATGAATATGTCATCTATTACTTGAGTCGAATTCTAATTCCTACCGAAACCAAGTATTTACATGTTGAAAAACTGGCCTCGGCAGCCGTCCAAGCAGTTCAATGTTTCTGGCACTATATCCTCTCTCGCAAGACTACGGTAATTTCTAACTGCAACCCTATGCAAGACATTCTCACACGTCAACTGCTAGGTGGAAAATACTCCAAATGGATCGTTATACTCCAGGACTTTGACTTAGAATTCAAATGCGCTAAGTCCAAGAAATCCTTAGTGCTTGCCGAGTTGATATGCGACTTTCCCTACTCTAAGACGAAAAATGTAGCAGCCGATTCATTACCTGATGAATCTCTTTTCCTGATTAGTTCCAATGATCTTTGGTATGAAGATATCATCATATATCTCCAAACCCATACTTTCCAACCCAATTTGTCTAGTACTAACCGTCGTCGAATACGCTACCAATCCCGTCAGTATATAATCCTCGGTGATACTCTTTATCGTCGTGGGATTGACTCAGTTTTTTTATGCTTCCTCACGTTTGACGAAGCCGAGAAATCCCTAAATGATTTCCATTATGGAGCCTGTGGTGGTCATATGTCTGGGTATGCTACTGCCCAGAAGATCTTGCGAGCAGGGTATTTTTGGCCTTCTTTATTTAACGATTGTATAATCGTTGTCCAAAAATGCCATGCTTGCTAGACCTACAACCATCAAATATGATCACATCCCACTCCTCTTCACCCTGTGGTCTCCATCGATCCTTTTTCGAAATGGGGTATCAATTTCATGACATGTTACCCTCACTCGGTCGGGGGCATGGATACATTATTATAGCCGTAGACTATTTTACGAAATGGGCCGAGGCTATGCCGACATTTGACAACACTGGAAAGGCCGCAACATTATTCATATTCAATCACATCATAGCTCATTTTGGTGTTCCTTAGGCTATCGTCACTGATCACGGTAGCCACTTTAGAAACTTCATGATGTCTGAACTCACTGAAAAGTTGGGTCTTCTCCATGAAAACTCAACACCCTATTACCCACAAGCCAATGGCCAAGTCGAACCAATTAACAAAGTCCTCATTACCATGCTTCGATGAATGATAGGGATTCACAAAATGAGTTGGCACATGATGTTGTTTTCAGTATTATGGGCTTACCGGACATTTGTTAAGTCTTCTACCAGGTTTACACCATTTCGGTTAGTCTATGGTCTAGAAGCCATCCTGTCGATTGAATGTGAGATACCCTCCCTAAAACTAGTTGTCGAACTCCTCCTAAACACTTCTGTCGAAGAAGAATGCCTGTTGTATCTCATGCGATTAGACAAAACTCGTTACGATGTCGCCCTAGTCATAGAAGCCCAGAAGAAACACGTCAAAGCCCAATACGACAAACATGTCAAGCCTCACGTTTTCTCCGAAGGTGATCTGGTTCTCCTTTACGAACAAGATCGGGATATGCTAGGAGCTGGAAAATTTGAAGCTATGTTGCGAGGTCCATATATCCTTAGATGAGTTTTGGAGAAAGGAGATTACGAGTTAGTAGATTACGACAGTATCCCTTTGAGTGAACCCATAAATGGGTTGTACTTAAAGAAGTACTATGCCTAAGATCACCTATGCATGAGTACTTGTATTTTATTGTATCATACTTCTTGTGTATTACTGTAGTATGCTTTTTCGTTATCTGGTCTCTACCCTCGGCCACTTATGTTACATTGTGTTTGGTTTCCAGATGTTGGAGTCTTCGCTACCCCACATTGGCTTCGATGATGGCACTAGCCGTAGTACTCAGAACCTTGCTTCTGCTGCTTGGGCAATTTACGCCCCTACAAATGAAATTATCACTCTACGAGGTGTGTGTCTCGACCATGCGACCAACAATATTACAAAGTATAGCATCGTTATCAAATTGTTGATTGAAGCCATTTCGCTCGGTATCCATCACTTGGTTGTAGGACTCAATCCGCAGCTAGTAGTACTACACTTAAGTAATGTCTATGATATTCGAAGTCCTACTTTATTACGGGTATATTTACGAATTCGCCTCTTGGAACGTTATTTTGATTATATTGAGTATCAACACATTCCTAGATGTCTAAATACATTGACTGATGCATTATGTAACTATCTATTAGATAGACATTTGGGCCATTTATAAACCAATCACATCACATGTATCACACAACACAAGATAAGCATGTAGAAGTCGTATATATGTATATAACGATCAAAAGTTTTTTACAAAAAATTTCTGTCCGAGGACCAAAATATAAAAAATGAAGCTCATAGCTTCTACAAAATAGTGTCATGGGTGATGCTCACAATAACACACAACTTCCCGGGCCACCCTACGAAGTAGTCGACTAATAGACTCTGACACATCCACAGTATGGGGCTGATAACATTGAGGGATCTCCCCGATAGTCATGTCTGGAATGTCAACAGTCAACCCCTCCAAGTTTTGCTCCACTGCCTCATAGTCTTCAACATCCCATCGCACCACTGGAGCCACCTCTCCTTATCGCTGAATAGGAGATGTGCCTGGAGGTCGATATGGCCCCACATCTATGTCATCAAAAAGAGTTTTTTTTAATTAGTTCTTGGACAAACATAAAAACATTTTATATGATAAAAATCACAAAAACATTTAAAAGAAAAAAATGTGTAATTCTTACCTAGGTTACCCCACTGAGCATCCTCAGGTAGGGATAAATCTGGATCCCCTCAGAAGTCCAATCCGACGTAGGCATAGTCATCAACCATCAACATCTGTGGCCACAACTAGTCAAAGAATGAGTCATTGTATTTGATGATAGGCCCGTCTACATGTCGGGCCATGAGGTTGCACCACCTCAGCATCCTTGGATCCTATGGGGCCGGTAAACCCCACTCACCCTGTAATCTCAGCAATGGGACCCTCTCAATAAAGAAGGACACCAAAAGTGATCCATACCCGAACTGCTTCAAGTTTCCCTTCCTGCATTTCGTCAATTGCCTCTTCATACTGCAGAGAACTGCATCCGACCAGTTGAAGACTCGTGGCTCTGTGCACTCTATGGCGTATCGGAAGTAGCTCTGGAGAGCCATGTGTGGAGCTGCACTCCCAGACATGCGTGCTATAGTGAACAAGATGGTTCGCAGGGTCAAATCTTGGACCCCCCAAATAGCCACCTTTCCTTTACTTATTTCTGCCTCTGGGACACAGTACTGGCGACAATACTCACTCATAAGGAGTCTGCCACCTCGGCTACTAGTCAAGATAGCGTGGTACCCACACTGTGATAACCCGGTTAGAAACTAGATATCATCGATATCTAGGGTCAAGGTGTGGACTCCCATGTGAAACAACTATTGGTCCACATCCCACATATGAACCAGGTACTCCAACAACCTGATTTGGGCCCTCATGCTCAGAATCCGGAAGAATTTGAAGAGCCCACAGTCTTAGAGGGCGGAAACGGTACCCAGGTCATGCCCGACAATGGAATCCTCCTCCTCATATTCTCTTTCTTGCCACTCCAACATCGTGACGGTCAAATACCTACACACGCACCATAAGAGAAGGGTCAGCAACTCATTTCATACCTTGGCAAAAAAAATTATTGAGAAAAACCATATTGAAATTTTATTTTTCGACCCTCGCAAGTGCCCCTTTAGCACAGTGAGAGATTCTCGTAGGTTCCCTTAAGGCCGCCTATGAGAATCATTTATTCTCGCAGGTCCCGTATGGCTAGCCTGCGAGAATGCTCAGGCACAAGTTTTGGCCCTAAAACAAACCCAAAACCTTGAAAATTGCCAATGAAAACAAAAACTAAACCATGGAAAAGGTAGAAGATCAAGAGCTTACCTCGTTGATGGAGACGGTTCGCCAAATGGTCGCCTGTGCCTCTCGTGATCGAGAATTGAAATTTGAGGTAAAAAGAGTTGTTTTGGGCAAAGTTCTTGATAAAATCACAATGAAAATGGTAAAAGCCCTTTTTACCCATATTTATTCATTTTTTTTACCCTTTTTGTTGATTTTAACATTGTTTTGTCCATCCAACCTAATGCCTAATAGCCTTATGAGTGTGAATTTTTGCAGATATAACGACTTTGAAGTCCACACGAAGAAGTATGGATGTTTTTTCTTTTTTCGTCGCATGTATGACTACTTTTTATGGTTTTTAGAAAAACTTCAAGCTTAGTCTTCGTTTGTTCTCGCGCTCGAAAATAGATGAGAACGTAACGGAGTATACTTTTCTCGTCTTTTTGTACTCATCATGGTAACACGAAAATGACGAACGCAAAGGAGTATCCTTTAATCTCTTTTCACACTCCATAAAAACGAAAAGATCATCGAGCGACTTTGTTCTATTCATGCTCGTAAAAGTATTTGAACAAAATGTTCGATGGGTGATAGCTTATCACTTTTTCGGTCCTGTCAAACTATTTTACAAAAAAGGAACTGAGAGAGTTTTCTTTAAGTGTTTTTTGGACTCTCAAAACATGAAAAACCCCCGAGTTTTCTATCTTTGGACTCGTTAAATAAACATCGAAAGACCCGTAATGGGACCGAGCCACTCCTTCCTAGGGTTCGTTAAACATACTCTGAGGGACTCATCCGAAGGATGAGCTTACATCAACAAGCATATGTTATCCTCCTCAAGATTGCATAAAAATAAAGAGTTACTCACTAGAAATGGCGGGGGAAAATTTTGGAAAGGGATGTGTTTTTGTATTCATATTATTGGCAATAAGTTTCGCTCTAGAACATGACACCCCCTATTCATCATTTGAAGCCGGTTTGCGAAATCCATTTGTATCTCATTAAACCTACTACAAGGTCATATCCTGAGTTGTCTCTGAGTCAATGTTGCCAAGTCCTTGCTCGTGTCATTCATATGTTCAAGAGAAGTTCATTCAAACCCTCTATTGAGTCGACCATCTGTAGTTGTCCATTCTTACCGTGTTAGCCTTCCCTATGCCCGTTTTGACCTATATTCATGCTCTGTTTCACCTTCAAAATATTTTACTTATTTCATTTCATTGATGGGGGACACATCAAGGCCCTCCTGTGACGCGTCTTGTTCCGTCGACTCCAAATCATTATCTGGAAACGAGACTTAGAAATTATTTGGTACCTTGGAACTTGCATGCCTCAATGGCAGGTTTCCTCGCTTTCAATAGTGGGTTCTCATTATTGACCCCTGATCAGGAGATTCCGTCGAATATTTGACCTCAACTCATTTATTCACATTCAGTGGATTGTACTAGTGTACCTTGGGAGTCATGGACATCAATGGTGATTTCCCTTGCACTTGTTAACGGTTTCATCAATGACCGGTAATCAAGTGGTTTCTACCATGTTCAACTTCAGCACATGTAATCACAGGGCTAGATTCGTACTTTCGGGTGATGGGATTGAAGACCCTAGGTTTCATCTTTTGATCCAGGCTATGATGGAGTATGTATGATTTTCATCGACACATAGATCCACTTTGTATGTCGTGTGGCTATGTCGTCTTAATTTGAGTCTTCTCGCATAGATCCATAGTGTATTCCTGGTGGCTATGCAGTATTTTTGACAGCATGGATCCACGGTGTATTATTGATGGCCATGACCCACGTTCATGATGTCATCCATCTGTGATCTGAGTATGGGAATGCCTACCTCAGGACTGATATTATATTCTGCAGATGCTTGGTTGTTTGTAGGTTTTTTTATTAGGTGCACTCCTCGTTTCTGACAAACACACAGACTTTACAAAGTATTTCGGTTGTCATAGATTCCTACCTCATACTTTGGGGGGCATTCTGTTACACATGATTTTGGTCACTCTGGTGATGTCTTAACAATGATGTATTCAGGTTCCCAACAAGGACTTTATGCATGAGAAAAAGTGGCTCTTGTCTCCTTCCAAAAACATATTTTTAAAGTGAGTTCACAGGCTGCCTATGGCCTAGGGTGCGAGAATCCCTCATTCTCGTAGGCCACCCACTCTTAGGGTGTGAACTTCTCGCAGTCTTCTCCATACACAGGGTGCGAACCTGTTTTTAATCTTGGAAAGATGAGGAGGTCTCGAGGGTTCTAGAAGGGAATCTTCTAGAAAATGAGTTGGCATTCGTATGGTTGTCATTTTACTGACTTCTCAGATTTTATGGGATCATCCTCATCCATGTAACCATCTCTCCTTCTCCTATATATTGAAAGGTTTCTCATGGAAAAAGTTAAGCAAGATTGAATGAAGAATTTGTGAAAGAATTGTATGAAGAACCCTCCTTTGACAGAAGCTTGAAAGCTCTATTTTGTCTATCAAGAGGAATTGGATCTTCTTCATGAAAGTACAGAGAAAGTGTGTGTGTTGGAACCAAGGGTCACTGAAAGGAAGCTTACAACATCAAGGCAATCAAGTTGTATCTTCTACTTTCAATTAATATGATATAGCGGCATGTCCCTTTCCCATAAAGTCACTCTTACTTTATTGTGTAATTCCTTGATCATATGCATAAGTTGACAATGAATATACTTTGCTATCTTCACTTTGGTTGGTTTGTGTTGTCTTGGACTTGACCTCACAAGAGAACCGGAGCAAAGCAGGAACAACAGAGACCCAAGGAAGCGATATAAAGGTATGTCACTTGTTCCTTCCTATTATCATATTCAATGATTACAACATAGGGAAAGAGTCGTGTCCTGTCCTATTTTTTTCTAGATCCAGGTGGATCTAGGGAGATCTGTTAGTGTCCGCACCTACCGATTAGTCCGATAACAAATTTCATGTAATTCCCTACACGTCCCGAAAATTAAATGAACATGAGATAAATTATGTGACCCACGACCTAGAGTTGGCATCCATAGTACATGTTTTAAAAATACGGAGGCACTACCTTCTGGGAAGGAGATTTGTGCTTATGACAGACCATTGTGGGTTGATGCACCTGTTTGATCAACCGAAACTCAATGCCAGGCAAGCTAGGTGGATGGCTCTCCTAAGTGAATTCAATTTTGAAATCAAACACATAAAAGGAAAGGAAAATAGGGTGGTCGATGCCCTTAGCAGAAGTATAAAAATGATTCATATGGCAGCAGTAAGCACCCGTGAAATGGATGTTAGGGAAAGAATCAGAAATGCACAAGAGACAGATGCATTCTTTAAGACCTTGACCTCATACCTAAGACAAGATCCTATAGGTCTGAAGTATGAAGGCTACCAAATGCTTGAGGAAGGGATGTTGACTTATAAAAACAGGTTGTATATTCCAAACTGTGATGACTTAAAGAGGTTCATAATTGATGAACTACAAAAGAGACCATCTACTGGTCACCTAGGATATCAGAAGATGATCATGGCCACTAGGAAACGATTCTATTGGCCTGGTTTGAAGAAAGACATAGCTAACTATCTAGCTAAGTTCCTAGAGTTCCAGCAAGTTAAAGTGGAACACCTTCATCCAGCAGGATTGTTACAGCCCCTACCAATCCCAGAATGGAAATGGGAAACCATCTCCATGGATTTCATCACTGGACTACCAAGGTCGACCAAGAAAAATGATGCCATCATGGTCGTGGTGGACAAGTTGAGCAAGTTTTCTCATTTCATCCCTATCAAGTGAACTTGCAAGGCAATAGATATTGCCAACATCTTCATGAAGGAGATATTCAGACTGCATGGCATGCCCAAGGAAATTGTATCTGACCGAGATACCAAATTCACTTCAAGTTTTTGGAAATCCCTAATGGTTGGTTTGGAGACAAAATTGTTATCCAGCACAACTTATCACCCCCAAACCGATGGATAGACAAAAAGAGTGAACCAAATAGTAGAATACATGCTAAGGATGCATGTAATGCATCATCCTAAGAAGTGGGAAAAATACCTACCATTGGTAGAGTTTTCCTACAACAATGGTTATCAAGAATCATTGAAGATGAGCCCTTTTGATGTCCTCTATGGTAGATAGTGCAAGATTCCAGTCAGCTGGAGCAATCCAGTGCACAAAATTTCAATCGAAGCCGACATGCTAAAAGAAATGGAACAACAAGTGGTTCAGATAAGACAAAATCTGAAGATTGCTCAGGATAGACAGAACATTTATGATGACAGAAAGATAACTCTCAGAGAGTTCAAGACTGGAGACTATGTCTATCTCAGAGTTAGATCCAGGAAGAGTTCCCTGAGAATGGGATCCTGTGCCTAGTTGGAACCTCGGTATTGTGGACCCTTTGAAGTCTTAGATAGAGTGGGACCTGTAGCCTATAGGCTAGCACTTCCTCCCACTGTAAAGACACATAATTTTTTTCATGTTTCATTATTGAAGAAATATGTACATGATGTTAATCATATAATTGACTGGTATGTGATCCAGGTGGAGCCGAAGGGATAATTCCTACCAGAACCCCAATGTATATTAGACAAGAAGGAAACCTCACTCAGGAATCGAACCATTGCACAGGTCAAGGTGCAATGGAAACACTTTGGCCCAGATGAGGCTACGTGGGAAATGGAATATGCCATGAGACAGGCATATCCGATTTTGTTTACTTCTATACATACATATCATGTTGATAGATAGAATATCGAGGACGATGATTCCTTTAAGGTGGAGGGAATTGTAAAACCCTGTTTCCCCGAGTCTGTAAATATAACTATATGTGCCGAGGAACTATGGAAAAATTGAAAGTGTGAATGTTTGATTTGATGGACCTTGTGTAGGAGGTCGATGAATCTAAATTTTGATTATTTTAATAGAAAATGGTTACGTGTTGCATGACTGCTGAAAGAGGGGATGTGCTAAGAGAGAGACCATAAATTTTTATGAAAGGTGGTGGAGGGGACCGGGAATGGTTGCATTAACCTTCACTAGACCAGTACCATGCTGGAATTAATTTTCTCAGATTAGAACAACCCTCTGACCAGGAATGAATTCTCATTAGGCTGGTAGGTGGGAAGGCCTCCTCAAGAGTTAATGAGGGATGGGGTATACTTCCCATTGGTAAGGCTTCTGGACCTGAACATGGACTAGGGGATTCGATCCACACACAATCTTGTTGGGGGAGGAAAGAAAGGAAGCATGGTGGACAGAGAGAGATGGACAGAGAAGAGTGTAGATATGGGAGAAGAAAATCTCAGGTCCGAGGAAGGATTGAAGGAGGAACAATGAGTTCTGATCATAGAAATTAGATATTGAACCAAGAGAAGGAGAGTAACCTTCATCTTGATCTATTTTCTGTATTGTGAGAAGGAGAGTAACCTTCATCCCAAACTTTCATTGAGATGGAAGTAAGAGATTGAATCTCAAAGCATCGTGTCTTAAGCTCGGGGGTGGCCAGTAATAAATCCATTGGGATTGATTAAGCCTATGTTTTGGTGGAAATGAGTACCCCTTTTAGCAGTCACATCACACTCTATGGTTATGATAAGTGTTTTCTTTCCTTATGTTTTTGAATTGCAAATAATGGATGCATGCGAGTATTTATATATCTATAAAGGTTTCTTTCTCTGTATTAAATGATTAAGTTACGAATATGCATTTGTTTCCTTGAGAGCCTATAATTCTACTTGGTGTTCCATGCGCCCCGGTTTAATCACTCAAAGGAACTTTACCCAGGGAATTTCATCACCATTCTAGAGTCGAGTGAGTATTTCCCTGAATGTGGAGGTTGAATCTCATGATCCCTACAAGGACGGAGTCTATTAAGCTCAGGAGAGGTAGTGCACATATTCATAGGCTCTCTATGAGATAAGAAGAAACCCAGAACCACTTAATTCCTAGACCTGATGAGGGAGTAAAACAAATGCGTCAGATATCACTCTATGTGTTAAGTCCAAGAGAAAGAGCATAACACTCTTCAATCCTTCATAACTAATGAAGATTGGGAGGGATAGCAAGAAATTCAAGTACCGAAAGGGATCCTTTCATTTGGAAGTTGAACAGACATGATCCATTCAGAAATATCTGTGGTCTATCACAACCATTACATTTGAGGAAGGAACGCAGGCGTTAACGCCTCGACCCCTTTAGACTTCGCAAGATTCGCGCATCGGGAGATTCGCACGTTTGCGCGACTAAACTCTCGAAACCCAAAATTGCAATGTGATCAAGACTGTAGATCTAAGGATCTATCAAGACCCTCCCTGACCATCAGATTGGTGAGATCAGAGATTTTTACATTGGGAGATTTGCACCTTGATGCAACCAAACTCCCGTAACTTGAAGTTGTGATGTACTCTGGTCTATTGGATCAAGGAAGGTCATGGACCATCGATCCGATGCAATCAAATTAACGCAATATTACATGGGAATTCAAAAATACCTAAGAAACCATCTTACAAGAGATAAGCTCCCTTCTGAAGTACAAATGAGGTCTAAGAGGTGAACTTGTCTCAAGTTCATAAGCTTAGGAGGGAAAATGGGAGTTGAGACCCATACATTAGGTATCATAGGGAGTGTTATCCCCGATATCTAGGGATAACTAGGAGATCATGTCTCGAGGCCCACATGGTCCTAGACATGGAGTACCGAGAGCGGGAGTGACTTGAGCATGGCCCTGGAGGGCCCATATTTCTTCTTCTTAGCCAGACCTATCCTGTCAGC
>SNQJ01S0093764.1:40865-52797 GCA_010110895.2 Picea sitchensis | reverse complement strand
CACCCCAATATAGCACAATCCTCTTATGCTAACCAAAGAATCCATAGTAATAGTGGTCCTCCTACCAACCCAACAGATGATTGGTTGTGGGGTGAATATGCTTGCTTGCTTTACGTTCTCCTCTCCTCTGTGTGCATGCTCTAATATACCATATTCTTTTATACCAACAAGGGAGTCCAAAGTGGTATTGACTCTCTTATTAACATAAAGGTTGATTGATTGCCTTCCCCTCTCCTCTTCTATGCGGCCTTTGTGTTTGGGTACCCTTGGATATGCCATGATCTTCTTATGCTAGCTAACAAGGGTGTCCACAATGGTAATGACAATCCTACGAGCATAACAATTGATTGGTTGTAGGGTGAAAATGCTTGCTTGCTCGCTCACTCATCCTTTGCTTCTCCTACTTTGTGTGGCCTTTGTGTGTGCATGCCTTGATATATACTATGATCCTCTTATGCCAACAGGCATCCACGTCAATGTTAACAACACTCCTGCTAAAATAATGGTTGATTGGTTGCAAATGTTTGTTTGGGCTTCCCTCTCCTTTTTTGCGTGGGTTGTTATTGATGTGTGTATGTGCCCCAATATAACTTAGAGTGAATAATAAAGTTGGATGCATTGTGAATAACATCATAGAAATGTTATATGCAAAGATGACACATTTAAGATTCACACTTCCCATCAAATACTAAATTCATGATGTATAAATATTTTTATTAACCTTTAATTCATGTCATAAACAATTTTAATATATATATATATAAATTTAAAATATAATAAAAATAAAAATATTCAAATAAACACAAATACATAATAGCACAATGTAAAAGATAGAAATATAACTAATTTTTTATATTAATGTTTAATTAGTGATTCCAAATAAAGTACAATTATATAAACATAACTAATTTTTATTATTTTTTAATTTTTATATTAATGTTTACCTAATTATTAAAAATAAAATACAATTGTAAAAAAATAATAAACACTTATAAGAATAAAATTGTAAAAAGATATAAACATAACTAATTTTTATTATTTTTATATTAAGATTTATTTAAATATATTAGTTATTCAAAATAAAGTACAATTATATAAGACTAATGAGACACTTATAAGGATTAAGTTGTAACATATGACTCATTACAAGGAAAAATGAAGGATGTTAATTATTCAATTAGTAAAAAATAAATATTAAAAGTTAAATATTTTATGAAATTTGACAATTTTCATCACTTTGGGTGTAAATAACGAGAATTTTAATCTTTTTATTATTTTGTTGTTTAAGGTAATTTTTACTAAAAAAATTATTATTTCAATGTTGAATTTAACATTTCAAAAATTATAAAATTAACAAAAACAACCAAATAAAAATTCAACTATAACTAATAAAATCAAATACACTATAAATAATATTTAATATTTGAAAATATGTTATTTTTATAAAATCAAATACATTATAAATAACCTCTAATATCTTGAAAATATGCTATAAACCTTGGATGACTTAGTAAAAGTGTGGTGTAATAAAATCAAATACATTATAAATAACATTTAATATCTTGAAAATATGTTATATTTATAAAATCAAATACAATATAAATAACCTCTAATATCTTGAAAATATGTTATAAATCTTAAACGATTTAGTAAAAATGTAGAGGGTATGTATATTTTTATAGATTTTACTAGTTAAATTATTGGGTGGAGGGGTTCCTTGTCCCACAAACAAGAAGGTCTCATACATCAATTTGGTGTGACTTAGTAGTGACCTTAAAAATAAATTATTATTATTTATATGTACAATAAAATTTGAAATATCTTTAACTAAAAAATATACCAAATTTGAAATATAAATATTTTTATGTCTAAAATAAGCCATAAATAATATTTTGGAAATATTTTTACAACTAATAAAAAATTATAAAAATTATAATATATAAATATAAAAACATCAAAATATATGGGAAAAAATACTATGACATATATATAAACAGAGTTTCGAATATAAAAACATCAAAATATGTGGGAAAAAATACTATGACATATATATAAACAGAGTTTCGAGGAAAATATAAATATATTAAGATCAGTGCCGTAATTATATCTAAATAGAAATATGTAATTAGGGCACTGTTGCCAAGCATCTTTGGATTTGAAATGAGTAATGCTCGTTGACGACCCAACCTGAACTAAAGGGCGAAAAAGGCAGACGAAACCTTTAGGAAAAAGGGAAGAGTTTGGCCGATTTCATTTTTATATTCCGTTGAAATGAAACGCACAACAATCCAATGCGATGCCGTAGTGGAAGAGAGAACTGAAAGGGCGGGGAGGGGCGAGGAATTTGTTGTATCATTGTTTCTGACAACATTCACAACCGGCGGTGAGACGAGAGGGGAAAGACGGTCAAAGGAAGTATCTGCATGCGATGTGAGGGATCTCAGAATTCCATAAATCCCACCTACATATACATTACATATACACAGTGTGACTGTCTGTTGTTATAATGCCCACGGACACAAACAGTACCGTTGATTGCAAACAGCCATAGAAAAGGATAGAGAGAGAAGTTTCAATAGAGTTTTATATGGCTACAGTTGAGCAGACACAAGCTCCCATTTTCATGATTTTCTCCGCAGTGTTGGCGCTCATATTTGTGCTTGTTAAGATCGGGAGATCGATTCCCAATCGGAGGATGAAATTACCACCAGGAACGATGGGGTGGCCGTTCTTAGGAGAGACGGTTTCTTACTTGAAGCCTCACCTTGCTACATCTCCGGGAACTTTCATGGAAGAACATATATCTAGGTATTGTTTTTCATCACACTTGTTTTCTTTTTTGGCGTTGTTGGGGGATCTACTTACTTAGTTTTGCTCCGGAATTCATGTGCAGATATGGAAAGGTATTCAAATCTCATTTATTCGGACATCCTACTATCGTTTCGGTTGACCCAGAGCTCAACAAGTTCATACTTCAGAACGAAGATCGGCTGTTCCAGTGTAGTTATCCTAGTTCGATTGGTGGCATTCTGGGGAAATGGTCTATGTTAGTGCTGGTTGGAGACATGCACAAAGATATGAGAGCTATAGCTTTGAATTTCATGAGCAACAGCAAGCTGAAGAACTCCCTGTTACAAGACATAGAGACACATGCTCTTCTCACTCTCAATTCATGGAAGGAAAATCAGGCCTTTTCTGCACAAGCTGAGGCCAAAAAGGTCCCACAGCATATTACACTACTTCTTGCATGTTCTAACCGTTTTCAATGTCTTCATTCTGGTTTTAAATTTATATTTCTTGACTCACTATTCTGATTGTTGCGCAGTATACCTTCAACCTAATGGCGAAGCAAATAATGAGCTGTAATCCTGAGGATCTTGAAACCGAGTACCTAATGAAAGAATACTTTTCTTTCATGAAAGGGGTCGTATCTGCACCTGTGAATTTTCCCGGTACTACGTACAGGAAAGCATTGAAGGTGAAGTTCCTCTACAACTCTTTCAATATAAACAAAAGAGATGAAGAAGTTGGGTTGCTTATTTGAAATTTCTTTTTCCTTTAAACAGTCAAGAGCAGCAATACTTCAAGCAGTCAAGAACACCATGGACGAGAGAAGAAAACAACCTGTTATGAGCTGGAACCCGGACCTGCTAAGCACAGTCATGGAGGAAGGCAGCCTCAACACTGAGCAAGTTTTAGATCTTGTTCTCAACTTGCTGTTCGCTGGTCACGAGACCTCTTCAATAGCCCTGGCTCTTGCAATATACTTTCTAGCCCAATCTCCTGAGTCCGAAAAACAGCTTAGGGTATAAGAACATAACATATATATGTGTATACTTCCTTAGGGTGATATTTCTAATATGGCCTGAACGCTTCTCTGTCCATTTTTTTTTCATTTTTTGGGGGGCAGTGGGAGCATCTGGACATACGGCGAACTATAGAGCAGCGGGGGACGGATTCGAATTTGAACTGGGACGATTATAAACGCATGGAGTTCACCCAACATGTCGGTCTTTTTGCTTGAGCTTCAGGACCTTCCACAAATAAAGCATATACCTAATTATTTCGTGAATAGAAATAGACTGATAGTGGTATATAGGAATGTTCCATTCTCAAAACTCAAGAATCAGAATTTATTAAATCAGCATACCTCTCATCCTTACTTGCAGGTCATCAATGAAACCCTCAGGCTGGGGAACGTGGTGCGTTTTGTGCACAGGAAAGCCCTGCTAAATGTCCAATTCAAAGGTATATTGATATTCCATTTTTACCAATTCAAAGGTATAATGATATAACAAATCTGGGTTGCAAAAATCAAGCCTTCTAATGTACGGTTTTGTGTTTGGAAAAAAATGCTTATCTATATGAAGTCATTTGTTCAATATAAACATCATCTATTGTTACTTGTATGTTTGTTGCAAACAAATTAAAAAACTTGAAAATCTCAAACCTATTTTGTCAAACATTGCTATCCCACTGTTTATTATTACCTGTTATTCACAGGCACCCACACCCATAAGGGGAACTTGATTATTATTCTATAACGAGCTGTTACGTGTGTGGTCTTGTATTATAGGATACAATATTCCTGCTGGATGGAAAGTTCTGCCAATTTTTGATGCTGTTCACTTAGATCCAGATGTCTACGACAATCCTCTTGTGTTTAATCCCTGGAGATGGCAGGTATAGGGCCGTCCAAATATTTTCTAAGATTGTCTGTTAATCAATCCAGATCATATGCACGTGTATTCCTTTTTATCAAAAGACAAGTTGCTATCCCTTTGATTTTTCAGAAAATTGAGGGGAGTACATATTTCACACCTTTTGGAGGGGGGCCAAGGCTGTGCACGGGACTAGAACTTGCAAAACTGGAGATTGCTGTTTTCCTCCATCACCTCGTACTAAGCTACAGGTAAACATCTATTATTATGAATCAAATCCAGAGCCAGTTGTTTATCTTAGAAAATATTTATATGTTCCAGTACACTTGTCTTCTTAACCTAGAGCAAGTAATGATGTTTTCTTCAGTAGATATATCTCTTGGGCAAAATGTTAGGGAAAAAAATACATGTTTCAATGCTAACATGCTTTACTGCACTCTTTGATTTAATGGATGCAGATGGGAATTGGCAGAACCAGATCTCCCTCTTGTTTTCCCATTTGTGGAGTTTGAAAAGGGTCTTCCAGTTAGAGTGCAGTCTATCAGACAGAATTGATGATCAACATTCAGCTTTTGAAAGATCTCTATATCATATATATATATGAAGCATATACTGAATACCATACAAAAAGATATAGGCTCAGACTGATTAGGGTTTTCTATATTCCCATTCTTGTACATCGCACAGCAATCTGTATCTCTGCCCTGATATATAATATAATGCTGGCATTCAGGCTGTGCACGTGGTTGCCCATGTCCATTGATAGAGCGAAGGGTTATATTGTACGTTCTCTTCTATCTATTAGAAGACGGAAAGTTGAATGGTCAGAGCAAAAGACAGTGCACTAGTCGAGGTGAAATGAAATTAATGGAGGCGACGACAAAGATAAATGAAATGAAATCTCACGTGGGACTGTCATTAATAAATATATGAATACGAAGCTTCACATCCTTTGTACTGTGTTTATTGTGAGGTGGTCCAGTGAATACTATGCTTTTAATGATTGCCTGATTTTTGCACAGAGTTGACAAGCCCTCGTGAACAGAAAACATTGAAACAAACGAAAGAAAACAGAAGAATACGAATGCAACTATGACTGTTTTTTCCTTTCTTTTACAAACAATTGAATTGATGTGTGCTGTAAATAAAAATATCTGACTGWGGAATTTCCACAGTCCCATTGTAAATTTCATACTCACAAACCTTATCAATACATTCATAAAATATCTGACTATTTCCACAGTCGCATTGTAAATTTCATACTCACAAACCTTATCAATACATTCATAAAAAAAAAAAAGCCAAATATTAATAGTCGCATTGGAAATTTCATACTCACAAACCTTATCAATACATTAAAAAAAAATCAAATATTTAATATATTTAACCAAATTGTCAACATCATGCAAGGAATAAACCTTGAAGTTAAACATTTTAAACTTTAATTTATAATTAAAGTTGTCAACATCATGCAATGAATAAACCTTGAAATTAAACRTTTTTAACTATAATTTATAATTCAAATCAGTAAAATTTCAATTCAGTAAAAATATGCATATCCATTAAGTACCCTTCATCCTCTTGATAATTACTGCCCAAACAAAAAGCAATGTAAGATAAGTTTGAAAATTTCCACCAATTGCAGAAACTATCTCACACATGTAGATAAGTTGGAAAGTTTCCACCAATTGCAGAAACTATCTCACACATGTAGATAAGTTGGAAAGTTTCCAGTAATTGCAGGTTTCTGGCATGAGTATGCTTGGTGGAGAATGTTTGCAGTTAAGGATTTCCATTTTAGACTGGATTTCTCCTGTGGAACAAACGCAGAAAAATATTTATGTGTGTCTATATAAAACCCCGTGTTACAGTCGTGTGCAACTGACACGTTATTAGTGTTAATTGAATACTAAATTCATATCGTGCCCTCGCGGCCCGCGGGCACTGGCAGTATTTTGAGGTATTGACTTTGACGAGTGGTAACTGACATACTCACTGACAGTAGTGCACTGTGAGTATGTTGTGTTCAAGAAAGGTTGAACATTCCGCTATTATGAACTACGGCAATCAATAAGCTGCATTAATTGTATATCTCGGGATTTATCCAGTTTGATTTGATATGGACAGTATACATTGCATTGTGTATAGCCTCAATATAGTGAGGCTAAAAATGGTTTGGATCTTCAACAGTTTGCGATCTTTTTCTATTTGTTTTCATTAATCTGGTCAGAGAACCTTTGTTAAATTGCATATTTCAGTGTCAATTTTGAATCCAGGAAATTGTTGATGTTATTGTAAAATAGATTTTATTATTATTATTAATATGGATGGTAAAAGGTCTCTTGATTTAGTCATAAAAAGGTAACTAAAATGAGTCAAAATTTTTAAAGGAATCAATATAATGCATTAATTGTAATTTCAGTGTGCAATAATTTTTCCAATTTCATGTGTAGGAAGAGTAGTTGTAAGGAGGTGCCATCGTTGCATCATATAATTGAGGAGTCCCTGCATGAGATCGTTGTCAAGTGGTAGGAGAGCCACTGATCTATGAAGTGCTCGCTGGTAAGAGTTTCACTGAAGTGACCATTATGTTGAAGGAGCCCCACATGAGCAGTGAAAGAGGGAGATTGTTACCCAAGTGAAAGAGGGAGATTGTTACCAGAGTCAGAAGCCTCCACATGAGCAGTGAACGAGGGAGATTCTTACCCGAGTCTGAGAAGTATAGCCCCCTTGCATTGAATTGAGAATATGGAGAACAACCATATCACATAAATATACAAATGATAATTTGTATTGTACACTTACACTCAGATACATTAGGTATATATAGTTGGAGTGAGATCCAACTCATTCTAAACATGGGTGGAGGAGTTGAGAGAATATCTCAACAAACTCCAACAAATCCTCAAACTAATCCTCAAACTGTAGTATGTATCATTAATGAAGCATTATCTCTAACACCCCCCTTTAATGCTTACATTACAAAACTTCACAAATTACAAAACAGAAAAGGTTACAACATTTTAACTAACTTTCTCTCACATGGTCTTCCTCATCTTCGAGCTTACCATTCAACTCATTTAAAATATAAATGCTTCTGACCATCTTTGATGTTTTTGTAGAACTAACACTTATCGACCTCCCGAAGGACAATCTTGATACTAAACCATACTATGGATACACTTCCATCTGTAAATATTTCGCTTTTGGATATCTGCAGTTACCTAGGAGAATGATCTTGATACTAAATGTCTTCAACAGTCAGTTACACAACTTGACCATAAAAATAACCTGTAACTAATGCTCCCGGAGCACGATGAGTCACATCAACATATAACAAACTTAAACATAATTAAATTAGCAATTTGTTGTCACGCCGTGGAGAACCACCGTTTTAAAATTATGCTAGTCCATTCTATAATTTTGGTTCTGCATCATAACATTATAATGACATACCCACACGTACAAACACATATCACACCACAAATTTGCATGTGAAGAAATTAGAACACCACCATGATAAAACACAACAACAAATCGTCCATACCTATGAATCGTAGTAGGTATTCAACTCGTTGCCATAATAATATTGAACAACGAATTCCATTCAAGATTTCTATACTGAGCAGTGAATCCCCTAACCAAAAGATGACCATCCCCTTTTCAAACTTGTGATTATTTGCACGAGACAACAATTAACGGGAAACCATTCCTAGTAGAACACACAAACAACCTTTTTCTCGTGAACAAATTCAGGATGGATCCACAAAAAATAGGGATTTCATCAACAATTAAGAACAACACACAGATCTTCACAGATTTGCACTCCGTGCCTCACACCTCATGTTGGCAGCACTTCCAACCTCACACAGGTTCCTCTCTGAAATTCAAACCCCTAATTGTCATCTCTTCCCTTTCCATCAGTTAATTGGACGACTACTTCAGATTGCAGTTCCTTCCTTAAGCAACAACATCGACTTCCAGGCAGATGGTAACAATGAAGCAACACAGGCTAAGAAAACATATGATAGCTCTCTTTCACGCAACTGACAACTCTCATGCCTTTTCAAAGTTAGCTGACCATCATCAACCAATGTGCAAATGATTTTCCTTGTGTTTCTTCTCACCGACAACTCTACATGGAATGAGCAACACTCAAGTTCTATGCAGTCATCACTACTCAAAATAATGCATCCTTCTCACTTGTATCACGACTCCTCTCTCGTTCAAACGCTAAAGCAAGCAGTATCGACCTTCTTTGTGTTGAGGGATCCTCAATGAACTCCAACCTGCTCTGCACCTCTTTAAGTAGCTCAACGATAAAACAAGGACATCACGCAACGACCTTTACCAACAATGATGCTCTCTACTACAACGACAATAGATTTGAAACGTAGAAACTCACAAATAAATAATGATCAAAGAACAATTCACACTCTATTTTTATATACATAAATCACTCCAAGCTAATCCTACATATTTACAGAGAATTAAAATTCATGTCTCTCACATCTTCCTGGCCTTCCAGTGAAGGAATTAACCTAGAACAGGTTCTGATACCAAATTGAGAATATGGAGAGCAACCATATCACATAAACACACAAATGTTAATTTGTATTGCACACTTACACTCAGATAGATTAGGTATATATAGTTGGAGTGAGATCCAATTGATTCTAAACATGGGTGGAGGAGTTGAGAAAATATCTCAACAGACTCCAACAAATCCTCAAACTAATCCCCAAACTCTAGTATGCAACATTAATGAAGCATTATCTCTAACACATTGGATCTCGATTGAGTGATCCATCCAATTTCAAGATTAACAACTAGGTAATTGATTTGAAGACTAGTCTCTTTTGAACATGGAATCTCTACCTTTAGATAAATTTTCATACTTGGAAACTTAAAATACAAATTCACTGATGAATAAAGGTTTATGAAACTTAATATACATCTTATATATTTAGGAAATCATATAAAGAAATTTTGGGGCAATTGAGTAAGTTATTTGGTGAAAAAACTATAAATGCAAATTTCTCTTTAAAATTACAAGTAATTAGTCTTAAAATGCAGGATGAGACATCTCTATCTAATCATATAAATGATCTAATGTCTCTTATAAGGTAGTTAGTTGAAACAAGCACTAAGGTAGATGAAAAAGATGCTAAAGCAATTATATTAAATAGTTTATCTTCCAAGTATAATAATGTTGTATTTACATTAAGTCAAATATCCTCTCATTTATTAGAAGGAATGATAGCATCACTTTTAGTAGAAGAAAAGAGGATGAATGCAGGAGACACACATGTTGGTTTTCAAACTGAAATTGCACTATTTTTCAAGGGAAGGATGAGAAAAACCARGGGTTCAATTGAATGCTTCTACTGCCACAAATCTGGACATACAACATAGAATTGCAGAATTTGTGCCAATGATCTTTTAAATGGAAAACTAAAAGAATCAACAAATATAACCAACTTTGAAGAACTACCAGAATCACACAAAGATGATGAATTCAACGAAGAGCCTCTCAAACTTTTTAAAAAGAGCTTGATGTTCTTTTTATGTGTTTGTGAGCTTGAGTAAAATAAATGGTGATGAAAATGTCATGTTGTAAGATTGATTTTTGGATACATTTTGTATCTTTGCTACTTTCCTAGAAAACTGGCGAATACAACCAGATACCATGTACTTCAACACATGGAAGTTATATAGAATCGACTACATTCCTAGATAACTCGTGAATACAATGACATGATGAAAGCATGTCAACAGAATGGCTAGCAATTCAATCATTACAAATTCAAATTGATAGTATGAAACAATTATATCTTCAACGAATCAAGTGGAAGCTCGAATGAATGGTTGAGTGAAAGAGCCTAGTCTATGAGATTTCAGAAGTGGATAGAGATGTGGACAAAGATATCATCATATGCATTTATTATTGTATTTGGTTATTGTAATGTAGAGTTTACCTATACTTGACTTGTGTGTTCTAGAAAATTCATTTCTCCATTAAAGAAGAGTGTTGGAAAATAATGTGTTTTCTAGAAAATTCATTTCTCCATTAAAAAAGAGTGTTGAAGAATAATATAGAAATAAATAAAAAGTTTTTGGAATTGTAATAAGTTATTATTGGAAATATTATAATTAGGTTACAAGTTGTAATAGAAAATAACAATGTAATGTTAGTCTCAATCAAATAACAAAAAGGGTGAAGATTTCTATGTGCAATGTTTTTTCCAATTATATGGGCAGTAGCCATTACATCACATCGTATATACATGTTCAATAAACAATGTGATGTTAGTCTCAATCAAATAAGTGTGCAATAATTTTTCCAAATATATGGGCAGTAGCCATTACATTGTGTATACATGTTGAATAATCATAAGGTTAAAAAGTTCACATTTGCTGAGTTTTTCAATTTTTCTTCATTAATGAGGATCTTTGTTAATTTGAATGAGGAAATTATTTACTTTATTATTGAAGAAATTTATTATTATTAATAAATATTGAAATTATTGATATTAATATAAAATATTTATTATTATTATTAATGTTGATGGTAGCCCATGGATATGGATTAGTTGGTCATAGAATGCATTGTTAAGGCATTCCTTGTGATTTTAATGGTTCAAAATTCACTTAGTCAATGTGGTAGCTTTTTAAATTTAATGGTTAATGGTATTGTAAAAGGTATTTTGAATTATCCTTTTTTCAAACTTAGTATGTTATAAAATAAGTCAAAATCTCAAAATCAATCAATAAGTTGCATCAATTGTATTGTAGTATATTTAGGGATTTATCCAATTTGATATGATATGTAAAATATACATTGCATTGTGTATAGTTAAGAACATGTGTTTTCTTCTTGGAGGTTACACATGGGGGTAGGGTATCTACATGGTAGACCTTAAAAATTGATAAGCTTGCCTACGTGTCCAGAGGTAAACTAGACCGATATCCATAAAACAAACTTATTGATAAAGTCTATGAGGTATACATACCCTACCCCTTTTATGAACATGTAACTTCGTAGGAGGAAACACATATTCTTAACCATTAGACCCACTCAAGCTGTATTTTATAATATAAATAATTTATTTTATTAATGGAATTATGAAAGATTTCTTATTTTTTTTTTCAAAATAAATTATATTATTATTATTAATGTTGATGTTATTATGAAATTTCAAACTAAAATATGAAGTATAAAGAGTATATTTCAAAAATATTTATTTTCAAACTAAGTATGAAATAGAAAG
>SNQJ01S0093764.1:4288-33861 GCA_010110895.2 Picea sitchensis | reverse complement strand
CTGTTTATATATATGTCATAGTATTTTTTCCCACATATTTTGATGTTTTTATATTCGAAACTCTGTTTATATATATGTCATAGTATTTTTTCCCATATATTTTGATGTTTTTATATTTATATATTATAATTTTTATAATTTTTGATTAGTTGTAAAAATATTTTCAAAATATTATTTATGGCTTATTTTAGACATAAAAATATTTATATTTCAAATTTGGTATATTTTTGGGTCTAAAACATTTCAAATTTTATTGTATATATAAATAATAATAATCTATTTTTAAGGTCACGGTTAAGCCACACCAAATTGGTGTATGAGACCTCCTTGTTTGTGGGACAAGGAACCTCCTCCACCCAATAATTTAACTAGTAAAATCTATAAAAATATACATACCCTCTACATTTTTACTAAATCATTCAAGATTTAAAATATATTTTCAAGATATTAGAGGTTATTTATATTGTATTTGATTTTATAAATATAGCATATTTTCAAGATATTAAATGTTATTTATAATGTATTTGATTTTATTACACCACACTTTTACTATGTTATCCAAGGTTTAAAATATATTTTCAAGATATTAGAGGTTATTTATATTGTATTTGATTTTATAAATATAGCATATTTTCAAGATATTAAATGTTATTTATAATGTATTTGATTTTATTACACCACACTTTTACTATGTCATCCAAGGTTTATAGCATATTTTCAAGATATTAGAGGTTATTTATAGTGTATTTGATTTTATTAGTTATAGTTGAATTTTTATTTAGTTGTTTTTGTTAATTTTTAAATTTTTGAAATGTTGAATTCAACAATGAAATAACAATTTTTTTTTTAGGTGAAAATTACTTTAAAAACAACAAAATAATAAAAAGATTAAAATTTGCATTATTTACATCCAAAGTGATTTTGGAAAGGAAATTGTCAAAGTTCATAAACTAGCACAGCTACATAATGTTTAAATATGATTAGGTAAATGTAAAAAAGTAAACACAAACAGATGTCTTTATAATAGCTAGGAAGTTAATGATTGAAATCACAACCATTTATTTTGTGTGACTACTAAGAATATTCCAGCCATATTTAATCCTCTCCATAGAAAACTTATTAAGCACTAAACCCCTATTAAATCTGCCCATTGTCAATAAGTGTATGCCTTTCCGCATAAATATTTAACTTTTAATATTTATTTTTTACTAATTGAATAACTAACATCATTCATTTTTCCTTGTAATGAGTCATATGTTACAACTTAATCCTTTTAAGTGTATCATTAGTCTTATATAATTGTACTTTATTTTGAATAACTAATATATTTAAATAAATCTTAATATAAAAATAATAAAAATTAGTTATGTTTATATCTTTTTACAATTTTATCCTTATAAGTGTTTATTGTTTTTATATAATTGTACTTTATTTTAAATAACTAAGTAAACATTAATATAAAAATTAAAAAATAATAAAAATTAGTTATGTTTATATAATTGTACTTTATTTCGAATAACTAATTAAACATTAATATAAAAATCAGTTATATTTGTATCTTTTACATTGTGCTATTATGTATTATTATTTTTATATAATTGTACTTTATTTTAAATAACTAGGTAAACATTAATATAAAAATTAAAAAATAATAAAAATTAGTTATGTTTATATAATTGTACTTTATTTCGAATAACTAATTAAACATTAATATAAAAATTAGTTATATTTGTATCTTTTACATTTTACATTGTGCTATTATGTATTTGTGTTTATTTAAATATTTTTATTTTTATTATATTTTAAATTTATATATATATTAAAATTGTTTATGACATGAATTAAAGGTTAATGAAAATATTTATACATAATGAATTTAGTATTTGATGGGAAGTGTGAATCTTAAATGTGTCATTTTTGCATACAACATTTTTATGATGTTATTCACAATGCATCCAACTTTATTATTCACTCTAAGCTATATTGGGGCACATACACACATCAATAACAACCCACGCAAAAGAGGAGAGGGAAGCCCAAACAAGCAATTGCAACCAATCAACCATTATTTTAGCAGGAGTGTTGTTAACATTGACGTGGATGCTTGTTGGCATAAGAGGATCATAGTATATATCAGGGCATGCACACACAAAGTAGGAGAAGTAAAGGATGAGTGGGCGAGCAAGCAAGCATTTTCACCCTACAACCAATCAATTGTTATGCTCGTAGGATTGTCATTACCACTGTGGACACCCTTGTTAGCTAGCATAAGAAGATCATGGCATATCCAGGGGCACCCAAACACAAAGGCCGCATAGAGGAGGAGAGGGGAAGGCAATCAATCAACCTTTATGTTAATAAGAGAGTCACTACCACTTTGGACTCCCTTGTTGGTATAAAAGAATATGGTATATTAGAGCATGCACACAGAGGAGAGGAGAACGTAAAGCAAGCAAGCATATTCACCCCACAACCAATCATCTATTGGGTTGGTAGGAGGACCACTATTACTATGGATTCTTTGGTTAGCATAAGAGGATTGTGCTATATTGGGGTGTGTGCACATAAAGATTGCACAGAGGAGGAGAGGAGAAGGCAACCAATCAACCATAATGTTAGTAGGAGGGGTCTAAAACTATGGATGCCCTTGTTGGCATAAGAGTATCTTGGTATGTCAAGACACACACATACATGAAAGGTTGAACAAAAGAGGATACATAAAGTTCAATCAAGTACTCTTATTTATCATGTAACCAATGAACCATTATGTTAGTAAGAGGGGAACAATCCATGTGGATGCCCCCATTGGCAATTTAAGAGGACCATGGTATATCGTGGAAAATTGCAATGTACCTTGGGAGGATAATTTGGGTTACCTAGGGAGGTACCTAAGGGGATAATGAATTTAATGTAATCATAAAAATAGAATAGGTCCACTATGTAAATAAAAGGAAATAATATAATAGTAAGGGGTAGTTGGAATAGATCCCTACGAATACTCATGAGAAAGTATAAATGCATACATGAGTATCATTGTATTGGAGATGTGTTAGATTGTATTCTCTTGTAGCAAACATGTCTTGTGGAGTGATTCATTCCATAAGGAGTATTTGATGGTGTTACCTTACCTTAAGGTTTCTTCTCTCTATATTCTTGTGTTATTCATGGTGAATGTTTGGATATCTTTGTTGTTTAAGATTTTATCTCTAAATGTTTATAGTTTATTCAGAGCTCTTTCTCAGGGAAAAAAAGAGAGAATTTTTTCTCTTTTTGCAAATTTTTTATGGGAAAAAGGACGATAGCATTCAGGTCAATTTCTGAAACTTTCTGTGAAAAAATTGAATAAACTAGCCATATATCTAAGTTCCTCTTGAAAAAGTTCCCAATTAAGAAAAAACAAACATCCAAAACAAAGTTCAGGAAGTGGAGATATCGTTGATTTAAAATCAACTTTTTTTAGAGTTTTTTCCCTTCACAACCATGAATTTCATAGATTGGATATATTTTGATAGAGTGCATAGATTTTAGTCAAACTAGTGCTAGTAAATATAGAGAAGCAATGACATTTCATAATTTGGGTCATAGTTGCCAATTAGAGAAGTATAACCAAAGTTATAATCATTTTACAATTTTGGCTTCAACCCCTAACTACTTAAAGGAGCTCAAAAAGTAAGTGATTCTGTTTGAAACCCTAATTCTACTTTTGGAAAGATGTACTTTAATGGCAAAGATGATGGCCCTAATATTGAAGAATACATAAAAAAATAAATATGAAGTCGTTAGGCAAAAAGACATGGACATTATGGGCATGTATGAATTTAAAAGGCAATGCAGAAAGTTATTGATATTTGCTTAACTATGACAAGAAGGATAAGAAGAGCATCAATGATTTATTTTCATGTGACAACTTCATATGTTAGGTTCATGGATGTATTCAACAAGCAAATGTTATTGTTTATGTTAACCCCAGTAGAAAACATTATTTCATCAATGTTAATTTGGGTAAAAGATTGTCAGTACCCTCAACAAATATTCAAAGAACACGGGTTGAGGGTGAAAATGGTCAAATTTTTAAATATTTGAAGACTACCATGGATAAATATGTGATTCATTCATATTTTCATGCTATAGATATGGATGATGTGGATGTTTTTTTGGGTCATCCTTGGATGGACTTAGTTTCTATAGTTAATATTAATGTGCAAAACAAGTTTTTGAATCGTTCGTACAAGAAAAAGAAAATAACATTGCAAGATATTTCTCTTATTAAGTAAGAAGGGCCCAAGGAGGCACATGAAGAGGTCCTTGTATGGAAAATAATGCATTACCTAATGACACATTAAATGAAGAGTTCGAAGTTGAAGAAGAACAAACAAAAGAACTTGAAAAATTCCCTAGGAACGACTTAAAAAGGAAGAAGAAGCTAAGTAACCACATGTTGAAGAGTCAAAGAAAGAAGAATTGATAGATAAGGTTGTTGTATATCACCACCCCCACCACTCAAAGAAACAACGATCATAAAGGGAAGGACATGAGCATTAGCAAACCTACTAACAATCAACATGGTCGAACCAAAAGGAAACCAACATGGAGGCACATAGAAAACTAAAAGCAATGCATGGAGATATCATAGTAGCACAGTGAATACACGGATCCCAAGGAGAAACCATAATCAAGATAGAGGAGGAGAGGCCATAGTTGGACCCCATGTCCACATTTCACTAGGATGGATGGATGCTCATGCATGGTACCGATTGACTAAATTTCTTAGTAGGTCATATTATATGGCTTCTTCCCATGTTTTGAGGATGAAACATGCCTAGGGGGATGGAATGTAATGTACCCTAGGAGGATAATATGGGGTACCCTAGGAGGTACCAAGGGATAATTAATTTAATTTGGTCATAATAATGGAATAAGCCTACTATGTAATTAAAAGAAATAATATAATAATGGAAAAGTTGGCATAGACCCTATGAATACTCATGAAAGATATAAATACATGAGTATCATTGTATTGGAGATGTGTTGGATTGTATTTCTTTTTAGCAAACATGGCTTGTGGAATGATTCCTTCCATAAGGAGTCTTTGATTGTGTTACTCTACCTTAAGTGTTCTCTCTATGATTCTTGGTGTTGTTTATGGTGAATGTTGGTATCTTGGATGTTCAAGGATTTATTTCTATAATTTAAGGCTATATTCTCTCTTATATTTGTCAAGTTTTACTATATAAATGCATGCAAAGGTCACACAAAGGAAAAGAGGGGAAGTAAACCAATCAACCAGTGTATGTTAGTAGGAGTGCCACGACCAATCTGGATGCCCTTGTTGTCATAAGATTATCAAAATATCATAGGGCATGCACATGAAAATATTACATGAAGGAGGAGGGGAAGGAGTGAGAGAAAGTAGACATATTCACCCCATAATTAATCAACCATTGTGATAATAGGAGGGCCACTACCATTGCAGACATGGTAAATTAGGGCATGTGCACAAAATAATGGACAAGTTACACAGAGTAGGAGAAACATTGGATGAGAAAATAAGCATGTTCAACACCTCTCGACTAGGATGCCAGTGTTGACATAAGGATCATGCCATAATTGGGAATTATATGTTATCCTATATTATTCCTAGAAACAAATGTGGGAACTCTAATAAGTTTCAGTTTCTCTGCCTTAGCACACATCACATCTTTGGAGCTTGAACATGATTAAAATAGATTAGTATTTTGCAACAGTGTTATCTTATCAAAAAAGGTGGCTAGCATACTCTAAGAGAGATTCCCTCTACGTTAATTCCTTTTGATTATGTGACTTGATGTGATAAAAAATGTGAAACCTTCAAGTTTCATTGTGATTTCCGCCAGTACAACCAAAACTTGCCTCTCACCATGTTTGTTGTCATCAACTCTTTTGTAACATGTTCTTAAATTTTGAGATTCCAATGGTCCTACATTAGCAATTGATCTGTAGAGTCTCCAACATGTCAATAGATCCATCATTGCAAAATTAGTTATGAATTCTTCAACCTCATCAACAAAAATATTACAATGGAATCCATTGTTGAACACATCATTTTCAATTATCGTAGTTGAGCAAGTTTGAGCCAACTCTAGGAAAAAATAATTAATTTATGAGAATCGACTTAGAGATTGGTCAACCCTAAGATCAACTTTAAAACTACTTGATTAATAACATTCTCAATCCATCCAAAAATGATTCACTAATTTTAGATATAGATTTCTTAATTTTGTCTCTTAACAAATTGAGATCTCTACAACTATTACCATAACTTGAGTTATATCCAATTTATCTATAACACTTCAATAAGTGACATTCTTTATAACTATATTTTTGGCTTTACTTTTTTTTCGATGAAAAAAAACATAACTTTTATTCCATAGTATAAAAGTTACAATCCTTAGGTGCGATTGCACATCACCATACCAAGATTGTCTAATTATTCCCCACTATTCTCCTCTTGTTACTATATAAGTCCCAAAAAGTTCATATAAAGTATTTACAAATTATCCCCCAAAAATACTTCTTGATACAAACATACTAGCTAGAAATAAAAAGAAAATAGGTGCTATTATTGAGGAGAACACCTTCCCATCAGAATATTCCTTCAGACATACCAATTTTTTGGTCAAAGACAAGGCCTCTTTGGACAACCGATCAACAACACACAAAAAATTCACGATAAGTTATAAAGTATTTACAAATTATCCCCCAAAAATACTTCTTGATACAAACATACTAGCTAGAAATAAAAAAGAAAATAGATTGCTATTATTGAGGGAGAACACCTTCCCATCAGAATATTCCTTCAGACATACCAATTTTTCAGTCAAAGACAAGGCCTCTTTGGACAACCGATCAACAACACACAAAAAATTCACGATAAGTGTGATAATATGTGATATCTTGAAAACTAACGTAAACATATTTTAGAAGCGTCACATTGTTAAGTAGTTCCAAGTTATCAATAACCCGGGCATTGTTCATCCAATCAATGGTCAATTTGGATTCCCCATAAACTTATAAAGAACCAATATTTCATCTTTTGCACAATGAAGAAGTTCAAGAAGTGCTTGGAACTCAGCATGATTATTGGGTCTTGTACCCAGGTGGTTGTTTCCATTAATATAGATAGATTACTAGAGGAAAAGTATAAACCCAATTCCACAAACCCTATCCACTCCTTGGAAATCTCCATCGAAAAATCCCCAAGGCTTATATTTGTCAATCAACACTGATCCTAGAGGTCGGTCCTTCTGGATCTTAGGCTTCACCTGGTAATGAGTAAATAATGCATAGGACTATTGAACAACCTTAAATGTGGTCCATAACTTGTTCGACATTCTTGACCAGCTAAAGGCCCCAAGAAACCAAAATAGGTATAACTCGATATGGTTTCAAAACACAGGAAGAATAAAATTTCCTCAAAACATGCATCAATGGAATCTGTTTCCCATACCCATCCCATCCCAAACAATTCACCAACTTATTTCCATATCTGGAAAGTATATGGAGAAAATCTAAAAAGATGAATATTTGTCTCATGTATCTCATTACATATAACAAAAATACCAGGCCCTTGTTTTCCATGACAGTGCATTTGATCCCATGTTAAGACCCAACCCATAAAAATTAGACAAAATAATAGAATACCCTTAGGAGGAACCTTAATTTTCCATAGGTGTTTGTACAACCAATGCTTGGAAGCAACTTCATGTTTAGTTAGATCCATATATCCTAGGTTTGTCAAATATCGACCATCAAATTTATCGAACACCCAAAATAATTCATCATCCCGATCACTCAACTTTGTGTGCTCTTAACAATTCCTAGATGAAAACTTGCCAATGGTCATGCCAATGTTCCTCCAAATGTAATGTGACCGATGATTTCCATCCCTATCGCCAAAGAGTGGTAGATCCCCTATCGACAATACAATTAAGGGTACACGTATTGTTTTCTTGTAAATAAAGAACTAATTCATCATGAAGAATAATATGCATATTAGATCCCACGATCGCATCACCATACTTGCTCATAACTCCCACTGCATGTGCAATATCTGGTCTTGTGCAAACCATCGCATACATCAAACTGCCAACTTCTGATGAATAAGGGACCGTGGACATGTATTTTATATCCTCCTATGTCTTGGGACACATTTCCTTAGTTAATTTAAAATGGATGGCCAAATGTGTACTAATTGGTTTTGCATTCCGCATTCTAAACCTCTCCAACACCTTCTCTATGTATTCACTCTAAGACAATGTCAATTTGCGATTTTCATGTCTCTTGTTATTCTCATACCAAGGATTTTCTTTGCAGAACCCAAATCCTTCATCGCAAATGAATTAGCTAATTTCTTCTTGAGCACATTTATATCCTACATATTAGACCCTGCAACAAGCATGTCATCTACATACAATAGCAAGATAATATAGCTTCCATTTTCTATTATTTTAAAGTAAATATAGTGATCATAATGACATCTACTATAGCCTTGTTCTGTCATAAAACTGTCAAACTTAAAAAACCATTGCTTCTTCAACCTGCATACCAAATTCTCCTTTCCTTTGACCTCATGCCCCTGTGGTTGCTGCATATAAATCTCATCCTCCAAATCCCCATGGAGAAAAGTTGTTTTTACATCTAATTGTTAAAGATGAAAATCTTCTACTACCACAAGACTTAAAATAGTCTTAATTGAAGTCATTTTAACAACAGGAGAAAACATTTCATCAAAATCTATACCTTTCTTTTGTGCAAACCCCTTTACAACAAGTTTTACCTTGTACCACTTTTTTTCTCCATCTTCTTCCTTCAACTTGTAAACCCATTTATTTTGTAATGCTCTTTTTCCTGCAAGCAACTGAACCAAGTCCCAAGTATAGTTATTTACCAAAGAATCCATTTCCTCTTTCATGCCTTACTCCCACTTATTTTTGGTGTCTACCTGCATTTCCTCTTCATAAGATTCTGGTTCACCATAATCAGTCAACAATAAATAATACAATGTAGGAGAGTATCCTTCAAGGGGTCTACTTAACCTAGTAGATATTCTAACAACACTTGCAAGAGTTTGAGGTACCTATTGATCTTGGTGTTGTACATTTTGATTTTCTAGTACCTTTGGAATTTATTTTTCAGTGATCTCATCAGGCACTGTGTATTCTGGTTTTTCTTTTCCTTGTTTCTTTCCCTGCAACTAATCTTTGTACATGACCTTCTCATTTAATATGACATATCTAGCCCTAATGATTTTTTTATTTTCATAATCCCATAAGTGATAACAAAATAATTAACATTGTATCCAATAAAGGTACACTTCTTGGATTTTTCCTCAAGCTTTGTTCTATTTTCTTTATCAATATGGACAAATGATTCACAACCGAAAGTATTAAAAAAACAATAGTTTACCTTTTTACTTGTTCATGCCTCCTCTAGAATTATACCATCCAAATATCTTGAAGGTCCTGTGTTTATTAATTAAACAACAATATCTATAGCATCTACAAAGAACTGTAAGGGAAAACCAACATGCAATCTCATACTCCTTGCATGCTCCATGATTGTCATGTTCATCCTTTCTAACACACCATTTTCTTGTGGTGTTCCTGGAATTGTCTTCTCTCTATGAATCCCATGGTATGAACAATAATCATCAAAATCCTTGTTGCAATATTCACCTCCATTCTCTGGTCTGAGACACTTAAACCTTTTTCTTGTCTCATTCTCAACCAAATATTTCCATTTCTTAAAAGTATAAAAAACATCATATTTTTGTCGAATGAAATAAACCCAAGTTTTTTTAGTTGCATCATCAATAAAAGTAAAATAATAATGAGAGCCACCAAGAGATGATACCTTAGTTGGTCCCCATACATCTGTATGCACAATCTCTAACCTTTCACTCTTCTTTTCTTTTCCAACTCTAAGAAATATGACTCTCTTCTGTTTTCCATAAACACACTGCTCACATAAATCCAAATCAATTTGTTTAAGATCTGGAAACAAATTTCTTTTGTGAAGTATTTGCATCCCCTTATCACTCATGTGTCCAATCCTATGGTGCCACAGTGTTGTATCCACTCCTGTAGAAGCTAAAGAGATAGAAGAATCAATATTACCAGTACATAAATACAATGTACCTACCTTCTCTCCTTTTGCTATCACCAATTATCCTTTGGTGACCTTCCACACCTTATCTGTAAATATGGATATACAACCTTCACTTGTCAACTACCCTGTTGAAATTAGATTTTTCCTTAGATCTAGAACATGTCTTACCTCTTTCAACAACCATTGGTTTCCATTTCTTTGGTTTATTTTTATCTTTCCAATTCCAACAATTTTGCATGGTGCATCATCATCCAAATGAACCTGTCCAAAATCACCTTGAACATAATCTAGAAATTGTTTCCTATGGGGTGTGGCATGAAATCAAGCCCCTGAATCTACTACCTAAGACTCATAAATATTATCTATAGAAAGAATCAAAGCATCTTGTAACAAATCACCTGTTACATTTGCTTCCTAATTTTTCTCCTATTGTCCATCTCTTTGTTTCTTTGGAGCTCTGCAGTATTTCTTTAGATGACCTTTCTTCCCACAATTCCATCACTCTATCTTTCCAAATCTAGATTTGGATTTTCCGTTCCTAGAATTCCCGTGGTTCCTTGAGCCCTTTCCTCTATCCTTTTTTCTTCCCTTGTTCTCCATGTTTAATTTATTACCTGATGTCTCACCTGTGTTTTTCCATCACATTTCCTCACTAAGGATAACACCAACAAAATCATCAAATTATAAAGTGTTTGAACCAAAGACAGAGTTACTTACAGCCATGACCAAGCCGTTCCATCTTTCTGGCAATGAGCACAAGATAAGAAGATCCCTGACCTCATCATCAAATTCCACTTTTAAATAACTTAGTTGATTAGTAACCATATTAAATTTAGTTAAATGATCTGCAACAAACCCACCTTCTGACATCTTCATATTAAATAATATCTTCATTAGAAATACCTTATCGGATGTCAAGGGTTTTTAATACATTTTATCCAATGCGTCCATCAACTCCTTTGTTGTCTTTTCTTTTGAAATATTGAAAGCCACCGATGTTGCTAGGCTTAGCCGTATCGTTCCTAGTGCCTTTCTATCAAGAACCTCCCATTCTTCTCCCTTCATGGTTGTCAACTTCTTTTCTATTCTACCCAATGGTAGGAATAGATCCTTCTGATATAAATAATCTTCCATCTGCATCTTCCACCAAAGAAATTGTTAGGTCCTTCCTTTATTATTATCTCCTTCCTTTATTATTATCTAGCAAATGAAGTGATACAACCTACAACACACTTGATGTAACTTCCTCTTCTTTCTCTCATAGCATCCTCACTCAAAATACAATATTTGCATTGAATCATAGCCGCAATACGTTTCCCTCATAAAAGAGGGTTGCCTTCTAGGGGAAAAAACCCTAACATAACTTCCACCGTCAGATCTACGACCTTATAATGAATGGTCCAGATTTACTATGAAATTACAATATGCATTTACAAGGACATTTTTCCTTTTTGGGCCCGCTTTCCCCTGGATCCCCTGCTGGGGGGATAGCCCCCCCAAACCCTACAGGGGGGGTAACCCCCCTTTCACTCCCATGCATGGAGGAGTGTACATTCTTCCCGGGTTTAAATTTTTCTTGGGGTATAAACAGGGCTGAAAACAAAGACCTCTGAATTAGGAAGAAAATCAATCTCCACAACCAACACTAACCAGACCCCACCTTCCAGGCCAAATATTTACCAACAATAGGGAATGTAATGGTCAAATTATCCCACTGAATCGATGTAACTGATGCAATCTTCCTAGGATTACAAATCCAATCAAGGATCGAACTAATATGAATATATTTAGCACATAAAATGTGTCTCCACAAACTGACTTGAGTAAGGAAGACCTAGAGGCTCGCCAGAGCTTTTCCAAAATGAGCTAGATCCTCGAGACCCCACCAACCAATCACTTTGGGACGAGAAAATAGCTTCGAACTATCTAGATGAGAACCAATGTATTATTTATTTCCTTTCCACAAATAGTTGCAACAAAATTTATTGATGTTAGTTAATATTCCCTTTGGGATGTATGTCAGAAGATGTCAATACATTGGGATAACCTCAATGAATGATATGATGAGCATAAGGTGACCACCCCTAGAGATCCACCTATTGCACCACAAGGTGATCTGCTTCTAAAATCTCAAAACCGACCATCCCTAATAATTTAAATTGTATCTATTTGGCTTGATTCTATACCCCATGTATTTAAAACCATCACTGAGATCAAAGGCACGGTGTGAGAAAATTTTGGCCACATCCTAACGTGAGACCTCATCACACTCAGGAAAATATTTAGCATATTTCCCATCATTTATTACCATACCAGAAGCGTCATAGAAAATATACAAAACCCCTTTAAGTGAACAACCCTCAACTTGCACTTATTTGCAAAATAATAATATATCATACACAAACAAAAGGTGTGTGAATTTCACAAATTGTCCCAAACAGACACCTTGCAATTGATGGAGTCTATATGATTCGATAATAACACGGCTTAGGCCATCAACTACTATGAGAAATAAGTATGGGGATAAGGGACACCACTGACGAATCCCATGTCCAACACAAAAGAATGGAGAACTAGCTCCATTGATTAAAACTGCAAATTGTACAGAGGAAACACATGACATAACCCAATTAACCACAAATAAATCAAACCCAATTTAGAGAAGTAAAAGTCGAAGATATAACCAGAAAACTCAATCATATTCCTTGGAAAGATCTAATTTGATCACTGCGACAGGCCTTTGTTGAGTCTTTATGGAATGAATACCCTCCTATGTAGTTCTGATAGCTTCATAGATCAAATGCCCCTTCAAGAAGCCAAATTGTTCATATGTGAAAATCCCTGACAATATTGGTTTTATATGGAAGGCCATGACTTTTGCACGATATTATATAATAAATTACATAATTCTATGGGCTAGAAGTCATCAAAGGTCGACAAGCGATCCACTTTCATGATCAACGCAATAAATGTTGAATTGATTATGCTTCTAGAGACTTTACTTGAGATACAAATATCTTCAACAACCCACAATAGATCATCACCCAACAAATCAAAGAACCCCTCATAAAATTCCATCAACCAACCATCAGGCCCAGGGATCATGTCCTTCTGAAATGTACTTAAAATAGTATGAAGCTCTTCCTTTGAAATTTCATTGAAGATTGATTGGTTTTCATCGTCTCCTACCAATTGAGGAAAATATGAGAGAAGTCTAAGTGCCACATCCATTTTGAAATGAGGAGATTCCTGAAATAGTGATTGAAAATGGTGGACTCCCAGTGAGGCCAATTCCTAGAACCCATGGAATTTTGAGTCATTAGCTCTTACCATCTCCCAAACAATATTTTATCTCTTATGATAATTGGTAAAATGCTAAAACAAATTGGTATTTAGGTCACCCGCTTCCAACCAGAGCTCTCGGCTCTTAATACACCACTCTTTCTATTGTTCCATTAGAATACTATGTCGAGTTTATTCCAATTGTTGAACATGATCGACATCCACCATACCACCCTGGCTCAATGTGATGGAATCATAAATGTGTGCAAGTTCTTCCTCGATACCATGAAGACATTTATCTCGAGTCTTCCTACGTTCAATCACCCATTGAATTATTGTTTTCTTCAACATATTAAGTAAATGAAAACACTATTGAGATTCCCCAATACCTTTATTGGGATCAAAATTTACCCATTTCTCTTCCACCAGAGCTATAAATTCCTCAATACCAATCCCAGATGGTTTAAATTTAAATGGTTCCCACGATCGACCTTGCAGATCATCTAGCTATAAAAATATAGGAAAATGGTCAGAACATTTGACCTTGCTAACCCACAATATATAAAGTCCAATTGTCTACAATAGAGAATTATGAACCAAAAACCAATCCAACCACTTATGAATTCCATTTGAACCTGGTCGGTCGTTTCTCCATGTAGGGATAAATGTAACCAACTTGACATCCACTAGACTTGATAATTCCAATTTGTTGAGAAAGAACTGAGACAAAGGATCCTCTCTTGTCAAGTACCCCAAATTTCCTCCCTTCCCAAAGAAAAATTCAGGTCACCACAAATGATAACATTCTCCGCCTGAAAATCCTGGATGTCCAAGAGATGATCCCATTAAGCTTCCATAGAATATTAGGGACCATATATATTGCAAAAAACAAAATAAGGATCCAAATCTTTGCACATGACCTTCGTAACAAGACCTGATTTCACAAAAAAAAAAATTGTGAGAGAGCTAGCCAGTTGTTGAGGAAAAGATATGTAATGATCTTACTCAAGCATTTTCAGATTCTTCTTGGCTAAAGAAAAATAGACGAGAATATCACCCTATGTTTATAACCAACAAAAATAACATCCTAACTCATAAGTATTAATTACAAGTGCTTAGGCTAGTCTTTTATCAACAAAAAAGCTTGTTGGAAATTTGCTTTTTATGTAATTTTATGAATATAACAGTTTCTGAAATAAATGTATAGACAGAAGTAAAGACACCAAGATGATAATCAAGACAGATGAGACATAAATAAATCCTTTATTTCATTCCAATTCACCAAAGAGTCATTTTCTTCACAAAATCTCATACAAAAATTCTAGACCAAAGTCAAACTTAGACATCCCTGATGGAACATACAAACGGACCTATGATAGAAAACCAAAACTAAACTCCAAAAGTTGGATCATCTTGCCACAGATTTCTGCCCACTTGACTCTGCACAATATCCTTTGTCAGTCATGAACACTAATTCACAAACAGACAAGTCTACACAAACTATCAAAGATAGATCAACACCTCTGAAAAACAAGTGTCTGAATGATGTGATTCATCCCTAAATATTGATGTCTACAATAAGACTCTAATATCATAAAAGAGAATTAGGATTGTGATGAATAATGAATGAATGAAAACTGAACTATCTCAACATAAACTCAAAGTGAAAACCTTAGTATGCTTCTGCTTCTATCTCCTTTGTCCCTCCCTTTCCTTTTTCTTTTAAACAATTCAGAATTGGTTGAAGTAGTTGAACCAACTTATTAGTTAAGTTAATTAAAATACTCAAACAACTTTAGTTAGGGGGAAAAGTAATAATCATAATAAAGGTCATAAATAAATAATAACTAGTAAGTGGGACCCCTTGTGACTCCCTTTAGCTCATAACAATTATAACAATCATAACATAACTATTAGTCAAGTAAAACACAACTCCTTGTGTCTCCCATCCACATATTTCATTTGACAATTTAGCTCATGACATTTGAAATTATTTCCAAAAATATTACTCATGTAACCAAAAAATAAAACATGTTGTCCAAAGTTTCCTCAAGTCAATTGTTATCAACAATAGATAAAAATAAAAACACAAAAGCCATATTTCCCACTCTACGATGCAATCTTTCCTTGATTGTTGTTGTCACCCTTTGATTTTCCTGAATTTTCCTTCGGCTGTGCTGAGCCTTTAGGCCTAATCTCACTGATCACGTGGGAACAATCATCCCTCAAATGCATCTGGGAAGACACGGATTTGTCAGATCCATTGGAGGGTGAGGAAGGGGTAGCAATGGATTTTCCTTTGTCAAGGGCATGATGTGCCTCAGTTTTCAGTCTCTTGCTAGCATGGGAGGATTTCATTGGTGAGTGGGGAGTGGCTTGGACAATCTGGTTATTAGGTGGAGGAGCAGGCAAGGACAAGTTGGGCCAGCCATGATGTTGGGAGAGTGTCGGGTGGACAATCTCTTGCCATCCATCATTTTCAGGAACCTCGGGTTGCAATGATACGTGAGGGGGAACAGGGATACCAGGGGCTTGCAGAAATTGGAAAGGAGGCCTTTCAGGCCTAGGTTGGACTACCCCCTGCCCAATCCAATTGAAAAATCCAGCCTAAAACAATTAGCCAAGATCTTGTGAATCAACATCAAAATGTATGGAGAACCTAGGATTTCTTGGGCCTCCATTCCAATTACCTCTTCCTCTGTTTCCTCAGCCATGGCTACCTCGACTGAAAAAAATCATTCTTGCATGCATGATTGATTAGCAAATAGTCTTTTAAATAAGCATACATGACAACTCTTAAAACTATGAAATAGATTTGGCTCAACAACGCATCAAACTCATGCAATCCAATCTACAAGGGGGTCCCACCTACTAGTATTATTTAGATTTTATAATAATAGGCTTTAACAACACTTTGCAGGAAAAATTCATTGACGATTTCAATCGTCAACAAATTGGAGACTCCACAGGGAAATTTGTTTTCAACAGATTTAGAACTCAGAACTCATGGTTTCATGGACCAAAAACAATAGGTCAAGAAGATATAATCAGGAATATTATGTAATAGGGGAGGTGAGTGGATTTAATGGAAAGATGACCAGGAATCTGGGAATAATTTAGGAAAAGTGTTAATTATGAGGGGTTTCTACCACTGTATGCATAATCATTCGACCAGAATCTACTCTCAACTTTAAGGAGAAAAATTTTAGACTTGCTCTTAAAACCTCAATGGATGAAGAAATGGCAAGAAGAAGCGGGAGATAACCAATTCTTTATGAGCTCGGGGCAGAAGAACTACGGAGAGAATCAAATTTCCCCTTGGGAGCATAGGATTTGTTCCTAGTGTTGATGACCATGACATCTTCTGGCTCTACAAAATCTAGGACAACGATAGTAGCTTCTAGTCTTTTACCAAAGATCTTATCTTTGGCATTCTTCTTTACCTCACATGTGGTTTTCTCATGGTGTTCCTCGCAAAAGTTACACAAACTCTAAGGCAGGATAGCTTTAGGTTGAAAATTGTTTTCAACCAGATTTCTAAAGGGGGGTGCAGAAGAAGATGAAGCTCCCGGGGTGAGAGGGGAGATATTACCCTTCCGCTCAAATGCTATCATACGGTTATTCATATCTTGTACTAGTTGTAAGAGAGCAGACATGTATGTCCGTCTAACCGATTCCCCTTCGGGAAGACCAGTTCTTTCAAGATGTTCTTCATACTCTGAACATGTATTCAGAGTGGAACCGAGATTATCAATGGCCTTTTCTTCAAGCCTATGACTGTAGGGGGAAGGCAATGCATTGTAGTAATGCATGAAAGAGGCTTGGTTCTGAGGGTGGATAAGTTTGGGGATTTGATTGTATAACTTGGTGAAATGCAAGTTGAAAGACATGATGGTCTCACCATATTTATAGGTGACGTTATTGTATTCCCTTAACTTCTCGGTGGGGCTTTTAGACTGCCCATAAGTGGATTGGAACCAATATATTAACTCCTCCCAAGTAGACAGAATTTTATGAGGAATATCAAAGAAGTTGGTCGCAACCTCTCCTTCCAAGGAATTGACGAACAAGCGCATGCAAGTGTCATTGTCGTTGGACCCTATGTTATGACAAGCATTAGAAAATGCTACCAGGTGTTTGTTTGTACTGATAGTGTTATTTCCTGGAAACTTAGGAAGGTGCTCTTTAAACTTCGGAAGTGGATGAGTAGCAGGTGCTAGGTTAAGAGGAGAGGACACATGCCACGGGGTAGTTGTGGTGTCTTCTTCGAATTGAAAAAGACCATACTTTTTAATGACCTTGGTGGGATTTGTGGTAGATTGTACAGGGATATGGTGGCTATATAAGATACCAATCACCGAGGACGATGAAGATTGGGAAGATGGATCACTTCCAGTGCCACTAGAGCCACCATTAGATGCCATCTTGTGGATGATAGACGAGGGAAAGAAAGACGAGATGGATGAATCAGATAAAGTTCTCCTTAGAGTACTTTGTTGGGAAAATAACACAAGGTTTCTTCTTCCTATTTCAACAATAGGATTGATTTCAGGTGACAGGCCTCTTCTTCTTCTAGAAGCACGAGAGTCTAAGGACATGAAGAAAGGTCAAGTCTTGGAGAAAAAGGTTACTGTTGATTTTTTGGGTTGTCTAAGATGGTATTAAATAGATTCAAAGCAATGTTAGTCTGATCTTGAAGACTAGGCTCAATGTTGGGATTCTTTGCAACAAGAACAGTCATTTAAAAAAAATCGTCAAAGAATCAATAACAGAAAAAGAAAGATGTATCGATGAAAATCGAGTATAAAAATTAACTAGAGAGATATCGAAGATCTCCCCAGTATGGTCACCAAATAAATGTTGAGGAAAATATACATAATGATCTTACTCAAGCATTTTCAAATTTTTCTTGGCTAAAGAAAAATAGAACGAAATATCACCCTATGTTTATAGCCAACAAAAATAACAACCTAACTCACAAGTATTAATTACAAGTGCTTAAGATAGACTTTTATAAAAAAAAAACGCTTGTTGGAAATTTACTTTTTATGTAATTTTCTAAATATAACAGTTGCTAAAATAAATTTAAAGACAAAAGTAAAGACACCAAGATGATAATAAAGACAGATGAGAAGTAAAGAAATCCTTTATTTCATTCCAATTCACCAAAGAGTCATTTTCTTTACAAAATCTCATAGAAAAATTCTGGACCAAAGTCAAACTTAGACATCCCCAATGGAACATACAAAAGGACCTCTGACAGAAAACCAAAACTAAGCTCTAAAAGCTAGATCATCTTGCCACAGATTGATGCCCACTCGACTCTGCACAATAGCCTTTGTCAGTCATGAAAACTAATTCACAAAAAGACAAGTATACACAGACTATCAAAGATAGATCAACACCTCTGAAAAACAAGTGTCTGAATGATGTGATTCAGCCCTGAATATTGTTGTCTACAATAAGACCATGTGATCATAAAAGCGAATTAGGCTTGTGATGAATAATGAAAACTGAACTATCTCAACATAAACTCAAAGAGAAAACCTTAGTATGCTTCTTCTTCTTTCTCCTTTGTCCCTCCCTTTCCTTTTTCTTTTAAACAATTCAGAATTGGTTGAAGTAGTTGAACCAACTTATTAGTTAAGTTAATTAAAAGACTCAACCAACTTTAGTTAGGGGGGAAAGTAATAATCATAATAAAGGTCATAAATAAATAATAACTAGTAAGTGGGACCCCTTGTGACTCCCTTTATCTCATAACAATTATAAAACTCATAACATAACTATTAGTCAAGTAAAACACACCTCCTTGTGTCTCCCATCCACATATTTCATTTGACAATTTAGCTCATGACATTTGAAAATATTTCCAAAAGTATTACTCATGTAACCAAAAAATAAAACATGGTGTCCAAAGTCTTCTGAAGTCAACTGCCATCAACAATAGATAAAAATAAAAACTCAAAAGCCATATTTCCCACTCTGCGATGTAATCTTTCCTTGATTATTGTTGTCACCTTTTGATTTTCCTAAATTTTCCTTCGACTGTGTTGAGCCTTTAGGCCTAATCTCATTGATCACGTGGGAACAATAGTCCCTCAAATCCATTCGGGAAGACATGAATTTGTCAGAGCCATTGGAGGGCGAGGAAGGGGTAGCAGTGGCTTTTCCTTTGTCAAGGGCATGGTGTGCCTCAGTTTTCAATCTATTGCTAGCATGGGAGGATTGCACTGGTGAGTGGGGAGCAGCTTGGACAATCTGGTTATTAGGTGGAGGAGCAAGCAAGGACAAGTTGGGCCAGCCACAATGTTGGGAGACTATCGAGTGGACAATCCCTTTCCATCCATCATTTTCAAGAACCTCGGGTTGCAATGAGATGTGAGGGGGCATAGGGATACTAAGGGCTTGCATAAATTAGAAAGGAGGCCTTTCAGGCCTAGATTGGACTAGCCCCTGCCCAATCCAATTGAAAAATATGGCCTGAAACATTTGGCCAAGCTCTTGTGAATCAACATCAAAATGTATGGAGAACGTAGGCCTTATTGGGCCTTTATTCCAATTACCTCTCCCTCTATTTCCTCGGCCATGGCTACCTCAGCTGAAAAAAATCATTCCTGCATGCATGATTGATTAGAAAATAGTATTTTAAATAACTATACATGACAACTCTTAAAAATATGAAATAGATTTGGCTCAACAATGTATCAGACTCGTGCAATCCAATCCATACAAATTGGTTTACTGTTCATCAGTGAGTAGGGGGTGAATAAAGGGTATTGGGATATGTGAGGGGTTTGTATTGAGCAAAACATGATATGATGAGAAGGGGGGGGGGATACGATTACTGATCAAGGACAACAAAAATCAACTGCAAATCAAAGAAAACATCATTGTAGTTCAACCAAGACACTGCAACTGCCAACTATTTCAACACAAAACTTTTCTTGACTGTAATCAATTTTGGAACAGGGAGTAAAAAATGAATGTGGGAAAGTGATGGGGTTGTAATTAGTGAAAAGTGAATTAATGATGGGGAATTAGAGCGGTTACTGTTCACAAAATTAATCAAGTAATCCATATATCCATTCTGTTAAAAGGAGATACGCCAACCAAACGATCATAACAATCACTGTGTATTAGCTAGTCCATTGTTCACAATCAAATGTCCACATGGTGTCATCACAAGACAATATGCATTTTACGCAATCTGTAAGGGAGTTTTGTTTGTTTCATTTTTCCAATTTGCATCTTATAACAATTCTCAATGTATAATAGTAGCCATTTCCACTCTCTTAACCATCGGAATCAATCATTGCCCCTACATTACTTCAATCAACAAATACACCCAAATGTTGTGTTTCAAAAATAACAATGAATTCATACTGTCACTGCAATTGGGCCTGTCATTTAAAATGTGACAATATTCATTAAACATATGTAATGGATGGCCAAATAATCTAGATTAAAATTGCAAAAACCCAGATCATTATTTAAACAGACAGACAACATCCACCATTCCAACACATGCTATGCACGAAATAATTCAATTATGCAAGTGTAATTTTGTCACTGTACAAGCCCAATTCAATGTGACCCTAACATGTTGGGTTGTCCATCACGACAAGGTATCAACAACATGTTTGTCTTCATAAAACAAATATTTGAAATGAAAACAAGTCGTGCTTAAACTCTGTAACTATCTATGAGTGTGGAACCCAAACTATCCATATTACACACGGTGCGCAACCACCCAAAACACCATGATGCAACATCCCCATTTTACAAAACGAAACACATTGTCACAGTAATAACTCAACCCATCATGTTGAGCCATCAATCTAATACAATATTGCTTCAATTTAATTGAACTACAATAAACCATGTTGTCTAAAACTCGGGATTATGTGATCCAGGTAGATATCGGTGGCCACCCACCTTTTCCGACTGGCTCAAAACAGTTTTCTGGCAATTTTGGTAATTTACTATTTTTAGCAGTTTTTCACTTCCGGAGCCGTTTTGAGGCCCTAAACAATGTTTTTTGGGAAAACGGGAAGAAATATGGAATTTACTTAAATATTTCCCCCAAAATGAATTTCCTCGACAATACCTTTCCAACGGGCTATCATACGCCTAAAATGGAGATCGTATGCAAAAGTTACGACCCCGGGAAGTTGATGTACTAACTTACCCAAACGGGCCCCACATGACTTTTGGCGCTTCATCTCCTAGGGTCAGGTTTTTGGATGTCTAGGGTTTTGGGCATTCCTGTTTATTGTAAAAAAGGTCTTCAGAGCCTCATTGTAATCATCTTCTTGAGAATGAGCACAGCCGTCACATCTCTTCTCAAAGATAAGCCACCACCATTCCAGTAAGCTTATTTCCACTGCATTTTACAGTTTCAACTTATTTCCTTATTGACTAGAAAACCAGTTTTATTGTATCTCTGTTATTTTGTGTTAAGCACATGTTAATAATCTGTAGTCATTACGTTGTGCTCATAAAATCCGGAATAGTGGTATCAGAGCGGTCTACTCCTTGTCGTCTTAATGCATGTCCCCAACAAGGTCGGAGTACAAAGAGTTGGGTCTCGAGATTGTTTCTCTTGAGGACAAAAGATCTCGCACACCCAAGTGACCTCTCATGGTAGGAGAAAAGAAAAATGACGGTACAAGATATCCTTTCAAACTCTTGATTGAGGAAGCCCTCACACAACAAAGGAACGAGATGATGGATAGTTTCTCTCAAATCCTTCAGCGGCTACCAACAGGCGACGCATCTTCTTCGAGCGGAGGCCCCGCCCCCTTCAAGGTACAAATAAACTTTGATATTCCTATATTTGAAGGTCAGATAGACGAAGATGTTGTAGACAAGTGATTGAATCTACTATAAGGTTATTTTTCTGTCCATAACTTTTCAAATTGAGAAAATATTACTTTTGTGCTCCTCAAAGTAGTTCCCCATAATAAATATTGGTGGGAAACTTTTTGTGATCAAAAGGAAATAGAGGAACCCTCATTATTTACAGTCACAGCCACCTGGGAATCCTTCGTGGATGCTATTAAGGAACAATACTACCCTGTCAGAAGTTATGACGACTTGTATACCAAATGGACCACACTGCGGCAAGAAAGAGACCAAGCAATGCCAGATTTCACAAATATCTTCCATACCTTGCACATCAAGTTGGGTATCAAATATTCGGAGCGACATATGGTGCTCAATTATTGCGGTGCTCCACATAGATACATCCAGACCAAAATGGAATTTTTGTAATATAATCCTTGGGCGCGACCTACCGATATGCCGTCAAAATCTAACAAAAGCTCAAACAAAAGATGCGGAAATTTGGGCCTGGGAACCCCTCACAACAAAAGCCAGGAAAGGGAGACCCCAACCCATAGAACAAAGGATAGAGAAAAGATGGATAGTATCAGGAATACCAGTCCAAGCTGAAAGCAAATAAGGACACCGGAAAGACAAAGAAAGATATCGGGAAGTGGTGCGACTTCCATAAGATCACTTAGAATAACATTGCTGACTGACACTCAAAGCAATGGCTAGTGGCCGAAGTGAAAGCGTCTGAATCAGATGCGGGTTCTGACTCTCAGACAGAACCCAAAAGGGGAAGATGGATCATTGACGTGGAACCCATTGCCACTGTTTCTACCACCAAGCTCTATCCTAGTGAACCAAACGATCTAGAAGAAGGAGAGCGCCTCTTCCATTCACAAATGTGGGTAAAAGGCACCCCGCTGCACTTCATCATTGATAGCGGTAGCTAGAAGAACCTAATCTCAACAAAGGTCATCAATAAACTGGCCCTGTCGACAACACCACACCCAAAACCCTACACCATTGGATGGCTCTGCCAAGGAAGTGATCTTCGCATCAACCAACAGTGTCGAATGTTGTGCGACATCAAGCCCTTCAAAGACGAGGTATTGTGTGATGTTTCTCCTCTCGAAGTTTGTGATGTTATTTTGGTCCAACCTTATTTATGGAAATGTCATGTTGTATATGAGTCTAGGCCTCATAGTGTTATTATTACTTTGAACAGAAAATTGTACAGGATACCCGTGGCAGTCTCACCCAGTGCTATTTCCTTGATCTCTACTAAGCAATGCAGGAGGGTCATTGTTGTAGGTGAATCCCCCTGCAGACAAGTGGATTCCCTCTTGGTCTCTAGACTCCTAAGGCCAAGACAAAAAAGTGCTTAACATGGACACTGACCTCCTTTTAGATTTAACCAAGCTAATAGATGAAAGAGAAGGAGAAAGATATGTACCTTATTAGCGACGTTTTTCCTTGCAAATTCCAGGCTGAGCTTCGATCCTAAGCTCCCTGATAGGTCATATAAAACAAACAAAGGTACAAAAGTCTTCCTACTCTACTGCGATTATCTCAAACATAGATCCATCTACTGCAGACAAACTCATGTGGAACAAGCATAGGTTTGAAAGAAACAGGCCAAGCATTGATTATTAATGAGAACAAGTAAAAGTACTTACAATCCTTTGAATGAAGGTGCAACATATTCTTCCAGTTCTCCTTGTCCAACCCCTTTTCTCAAGTAATATACACTAATTTCTTTGATGACATCTCACTCATGAGATCATAAGTTTCACATCTCCAATCTTTTCCATGTTTGTCAATACCACTTATAGGATCATAAGTTTGGTATCAATCTCTAGTCTCTCTTTTGACTTTCACCGTGAGAAGACCTCCTTATATAATTTTGGAGAGGTCCAACCACTTGAGAGATCTTTGGGATAATTTGAGGATTCCTCTCCTTCAGTTGAGGATCTCCCCTAAGATCATGCCTTGACCATCCATTCGAATCCAACCACCTCCAGGAATTAAGGGATTCTTCCATGATTTGCCTCAACAAAGCCAAAATTTACTCAGAAAAGGGGTAGATCTCCCCCATAAGGGTGCACATGGCACTCAAACACTCCCCCAAAGAGGCTCAGGGAGCGCCAACACTCCCTGATAGTGGGTAGGGGAGCGCTCCTCTCCAAAATTCAGTTTTTAGTGGTTTTTCCAATGGAAAAAGGCTTGTACCTCCTGTCAAGTGATTTCTCTTCTTCCAAACTAACCTTTGAGGTGTCTTAAGTGTCTTTATGATGTCTTTAGAGGTACGACATATGAAATATTGAATTATGATGTTTGTGACACTTGAACACTTATATTCAAGATGCAGCACTTGCAGACAATATGTGACACTTACAACACTCGTAATGACGACACTTGTGACACTATCGAAGTGAGTAATTTTGAGGTGTAACAGATTGCCCCCCAAAGTATGAAGTTAGAAGACGATGATGACTGGAGTACTTTGTAGAATTTTTCGAGCAAGCGTATGGACACAGAGAGACTGGAAAAATATGCACACAACCATCAAACAAATATTATGACATGTTTCAAAACCCAAGGCAGGCATACCTATGCTTGAGTGATAAAGACTTTTTAAGTATGGCCGCCATAAAATACACTGCGGATCCATAATTATATTGAAAAAATGGTATAGCCACCATAGATACAATGTGGATCTATACTCCTATGACTTGAACTGATCGTAGCCATGAAGAATACACAGTGGATCTACGAGATGACAAGACATAGCCAAGACCAATACAAAGTGGATCTATGTAACAGTATATGTGTCATAGTTCAAAAGAACTCCTTCACAACCTAGACAAAGTACATTTAAGAGTGATGATTCAACCCAGGGTCTTCTTACCGATCTTGATGTAGTACAAATCTAACCATGTGAATAGATGTCCTAATGTCGAACATGGCAGAAACCACTTGATTACCGATCAATGATGTAAACCGTTAACAAGCGCGAGGGAGATCACCATTGATGTCAATGATTCCCAAGGTACTCTAGTACATTCCAACAAATGCGAATGAATGAGTTGAGGTCGAACATTTGTGGAATCATTCGATTAGAGGTCAATGATGTAAACCCATTGTCGAACACGAGGAGGCTTGCCATTGAGGCATGCAGGTCCCAAGGTACTAACTGGTTTCTAAGTCTAGCTCTTGGATAATGTGTTGAAGTCGATAGGAATAGACTCATCGAAGGAGGGCCTTGATGTATCCCCCATAAATGACATGAAACTGACATAGAGATGTAATTGGTGGATCAAATGAACATATACTGACACGGGTATTGAAACAAGATATTTGTGATGGCTGACTCTCGAGGCAGATACTTCCCTTGAACACTGAGGCATGACAGCAGAAACATGACATGGACCAAAACTTGATGATGCAGTGGATGCTGTGACTTTTTTCAGGTGACCCAAAGGAGTAAAAGAAACTCAGAGGATTGGCTCAGTGCAGAGGTTTAGCAGATTAAAATGCATGCAAAGACAAAGTGTCATGTTCAAGGGCGACCGTAAAAGTTACTGGTAGTGTTCTCAAAAGACTGCTTGGTTTTCTTCTTTCAATTTTTCCCCCATCCAGATAGACGAGTACCTCTTTTTAATCTAACAAGCTAAAGGAGGCTAACACATGCTCGATATGACTCACCTTCGGTAAGTTCCTCTTCCTTTGTTTAGTGACCTGGAAGAAGTAAGTGTTCGGTCCCATATGGGCCCTTCAATGTATGATCGTTTACCGAGTCCAGAGAAGGTAAACTCAGTCATTTTTCATATTTAGAGAGTCTGAAAACAACTTAAAGATGACTCCAATGTTGTTCTTTTTCGTAATGTTAGTCTCACGAGGTTGAAAAAGAGATAAATTATCACTCGAACGATGCCCTTTCAAACCTTTTAACGAATGGGAAAGGAAGCAAGATCACTTGGCAATCTTTTCATGTTTAGAGATTATGAAAGAGCTCAAAGATGACTCCAAGGGGTTCCTTTTTCGTATATCCATACGAGTCCAAAAAAGTGATAAATGTATACTCAGTTACATTCTCATGTTTTTTCGAGCACGAGAAAGAACGAAGACCAAACTCAGTATGCCCCCAGCTTGAAAGCTAGTGGATTAACTCTAGAATTATCATCAAAGGCTGGAGACATGCCCTCCAAGCTTCAATTCATTCACCGACTGTGAGGTTGTCACCAATTTCTCTACTAGACAAAGAAAAAGGATAAGAGTGGATGAAAAGAAGGTTCAAGAGAGTTGACTATTTCATTTTTTAACGAGCTTGACATAGAAAAAGAACTATGCTCAAGGCTTCGGGTTCAATCCTAGATTGACGTTTCATTTTTTAACGAGCTTTCTACAGAGAGGAAAACTATGCTCGACTTCTGTTTCATTTTTTTTTAACGAGCTTTCTACAAAGAAGAGAAATTATGCTCGTGACCTTTGTTTGATTTTTTAACGAGCTTGCCACAAAGAAGCAAAACTATGCTCATGGGCTCTTCTTGATCATGGCTTCCAAGAGAATAACACTCTGGAAGGACACCATGTCAAGGGACAAAAATCGGTCATGGATTCCAAGAGATATTTACTAGATGAAATAAAATCACTCTGGAAGGAACACATGTCGAGGGTCTTGTCAGGGGTAAGGATATCATGCTCCAATATCCCTACCGAAGAGATCACCATGTCAACTGCCGGATCCAAATCATCGGGAGTCAAAGTCATGGGATATAACGCCACAAAATTGACATGTGTCTAGGGTGATACTGTCGTCATATAAGAACCATTTAGGAAGGTAATCCAGTCAAGACCGATGAATGAAAGTTGATTAATAGTCACCATTCTTACTTCGTGTGGGAAAGATATCACATGAAAAAGAGTGGACACAATAGCTTTCATGGCATAGACATAATCCCACCCAAGGAGTAAAGTGAAATCCAAGGGGTCTCGGACTACCATGACATCAATAAAGGCAGTTTTCCCTCCCAAAGTTACCAAAAACTAAGGAAGGGTCCCTAAAGGTTGACTAGTTCTTCTGTTAAAAGCTAACAGATTCTGTGTAACTGGCGCATGCTGAGGACAACCCAAAGCATACCAAGCAATAGAGGACAAAATACTAACAGGCACACCTTCATCTATCAACGTTTGAGGAACGTCCGAACCACAAAATTGTACTGTAATCTAGAAAGGAATGTGATAGGGAAGATGAGGTCCTGCTAGCGCACCCTAATAAAAAAGGATGGCCTCATTACTTAGAGGGGTTTTCGTAGGAGAATGAAGAATGCCCCCCAGCATGGTAGATTCTGTATCAACGAGAAAAATGTGGGCAATATAGGGTTTACTCTCTATAGGGAGAGTAGGATCGACCGATGATGGTATCGAATCGACCACGCAGGCACTTTTCATAGGAAGAGTGGGACTGACCGAGGAAGTGACTGGATCAACCACTTTGGCACTCGTCAAAGGAGGAGTGCGATCGACCGATGACAGAACTAGATCGACCACTTGGGTTTCATTCTCCAGGGGGAGAATGGGGTCGACGGGTGGAAATGGATCGACCACTTTGGTGTCACTCTTTTGATGAAGAGTATGGTTGATCGATGACGGAACCGGATCAACTACTTTGGTGAGTGGTTCAACCAAGGATGAAACTAGATTGACCACCTAATCAACCGGATTGACTAGGGATGGAACCGGATTGATCAGTCCATCAACTAACGATGGGTTGGGAGAAAGATTACGATAACCTTTTGGAAGTTGAATTTTTTCCAAAAGAGAAGAAGCCTCGTCCATACGAGGACAAAGGTGAGAATAATGATCACCTTTGCATAACATACAAGGAAATTTGACAGTTGTCTTCTTCTTACCAACCTTGATGTCACTAGGTGATGGGGTATCACCAACATGTCCAGCAGAGGCCGATGATATGGAGGACCACATTTCTAAGACCTTGGGAATACTAGGGCAATCCCTCAGAAAGTGGTCACCCTTACAAAGACTGCAAGGGAATTTGGGTTTTGGATTCTTCATTTTAATCTTGTTGACCTCATCAACACTCCCAGTACTATTAACAATAGTTGGTTTCTAGGATTCAACATCTGATGTTGTTGGAGCCTTGGTCCTTTTCGGGCTCTTCTTCTTCTTCTCTTTATGTTTCTTCTTCTTCTGATCAACCTGGCTACTTGCTTTAGAGCTTTCACTAGACGAAGAAGGAGAAAGGGAAGGAGACTTAATGGGCGAAGAAGGTGAAAATTCGATGTGAGGTTGATGTGTGGGTGGTGTATTGACATATAAAGTATTAGGTGCATTTGAAACATTGGGAGGATTCGAGATTACCGGAGTGGGGAACAACCAAACCGATAATCCGATGGTGAGTCCCGGAAGACTCAGTGTGGCAATGTATGGAGGACCAAAGTTTCCAAAAGAAAGAAAGGTATAAGGTTCCCTAAGAGAAGGGGTTCCTCCATTGGTACTCTCAGGATTGGATGTCATTAACACTGACTCGACCTAAGGTTCACTAAGTAACATAACCAACACACACTATGAATCTGAAAAGAAAACAATCAAAGAAACCTTCCCACAATGAAACCACTAGTTGGTGATGAAATTCAATGTCGCGAGATCAAAATAGGAAGAGGCGGGGATAGAGTGGGTGGATCAGTTATGTTGGTGACCTACTTAACGGACTTACGCCTTGGTGCAAGATTCCACGTGGTAATTGTGGATTTACCCTCCAAGGAGCCTGAGTGAGTTTAACCAACGTCTGTTCCAGGTACAATGAGACTTCCCTTCACCGTCACCTTGTGTGGGACCCTAAATATTATGGCTACTAAGGTCACCAATTCACATTCATCCCTTGGGCAGGTATAGTCGACATTCTGATCTGAATGTATGGGCAGGATAACAAGTCTAAAATCAATTTGAGAGGCTCCCACACATAATTGTGGGTATACCCTCAAGTGACCCCCAATATATGATCTGACCACTACAAACAGTTGAACCACGGAGGGATAATCTTCATAACTCACCCGAATGCGACCTCGTGCGTAACCCCTGTGTGAGAGGGGGATCCCATAAATCCTATATGACAATTGGATTTGCTCTTCCTATCTCAAGATGATAAGTTTGTTTGATAGCTTTGGAAAGTTATCCTTTCAACCTATTCCAAAGCCCTACACCTTAAACTAATGTAGGTTTGCTAACAAAGATGTAAAAAGTCTGATAAATTTTAGTTAAGCGTTGATTTTAGTGGTTTTTGTTTACTC
>SNQJ01S0093763.1:45709-61104 GCA_010110895.2 Picea sitchensis | reverse complement strand
TTACTTCAGCTCACCATATTATAAGTAAAGTGCAGTTATATAAATATTTACACTTGGGGATCAACCTATGGGTATTACAAAGGGTTAAGTTATAAAGGAAGCTTCTAGGATTTTAGCACCAAGATTGACACCTTGAACCACCACAAATAACCTCTCAAGGACATCCTTTTCCTTTAACTAGGTATACAAGTATCATTAGCACGTTTGAGAACTAGGTATGGGTCCTTGGACCTTAGAAATTCTAACAAGAATGCACACATATTTTCAAACGCATGTGCACTCCAACTCAGGAATGCATGTGTTCTGAAGTGCATGCATACTTATGCTCAGAAAAAAACACACACATTTCTCAAAAATCTATATTGGCAAGTGTGTGTGGGAGTTCACAGAGCACCAAGACTCTATGATCAAGAACATGTACTTTTTTCTTAAAACACACACATTCCTATGCACTCCAATACCACATTTTCAACCAACAACCTAGTAAGTGTCATTAATAATAGTAAAAGAACATTTTATCTAAAAAAAAAATAATAATTAAATAATATTTATAATTTAAAAAAATCACTTTGATACTATCTTAAAAAAAATATTATAAAATTTATTAATTGTTATCTTATCTCATAAAAATAATTCAAATACTAAAACCCAAGAAACTTAAAAAAAAATCTAAAAAATATTTATATCATTCAAGCCTAACCGCCTAACCTTGTTTGTGCATATGTGTGAACCTTCTCAAGCAAGAGTCCAAAGGAGATTGCTTCTATATTTTCCCTTTTCTCTTGGCTTATTAAGATTCCACCCATTATTTTTAATATTTTCAATCTTTTATATAATATAACTACTAAAAGTTCACTCACTATTTTTATTTTAAATTTTAACATGATTAGTATATTTTTATGACATGAAGCTTTTTCATTATTTTGGATACATGTGCTACTCCCGGTATTAGATTTATAGAGAAATCAATATATTCTATCAGAGGAAATCCTGGTATCTCTTTAAAGACATCCTTATACTCTTTCAGTATTGTGCAGTCTTCAATACTTGGCACGTTATCCTTAGATTCCTCTTCCATGTGCATTGCAAATACTTGACATCATTTCCTGTATCTTTTATTCAATTGCAAGGATGAAACTTCTTTGATAGTTACAACCCTTGGAATTCTTTGAATTGTTCTTAAGTTTCCTTTCTCTTCCAAACAAGTGAATGCCTTCTTGTAACAGTCCAGGACAACATGGTGCTTGTCCAATCAATCCATACCAACGAGGGAATCATATGAACCCAAAGGTATGATATTCAAATAAACCTTTGTGCGTAGTCCATTAATTTACATTAAACATGTATTAATCTCATTAATTTTCCTTTTTTCTCCTGTAGCTAACTACACCAACCAAGGTTTTCCAATCTTCCTTCTCAACAATTTGAGTTTCTCCAGTATATTAGGATCTACATAACTATGACTAGATCCATAATTAATTAAAATAAAAATGGGTTGGTCATTAATTTTACCTTCCACTTCAATCATGTGCGACTGAAACTTAGCCTGCTTGTTATCCAAGGCCTCATAAATCCTTGGCATATTTTTTCCCATGTCCTCAATTGTTGCATATTGTTGTACACTATGTGTAGTCCTCTCTTTATCACCTCTTTGAGGGAAATCTTTGTGCATATGATCTTCACCACAACTCCAACATTGAATAGATTTCTACTATGGYTTTTGTCCCACTGTCTTCAACATTCYAGGCTCTTTGAGATTGGATGTACTTTCAAATCATTTCTRAAAAATGGTGGCTTAGCCCCCTTCTTCCTTTGTTCCACCTTTCTTTTCATCTTATCTTCCCAATCCTTTTGTAAAATTGGTCTTCCCCTTTTCTACTCACAAAGACACTTAGTGTGCCTTATGGTTTCCTCCAATGTGTTGGGATCATCATACTATATATTGTCACTAAAAAATGAGGGAAACCCACTCATTTACCTTTTAATTTTAACTTTCTCATCCCTGATGAATGCAATATATTTCAACCGTTGTAACAATGTTCTTCATACTCATCTATCAACATACTCCAAATCTTGAGTTCAGAGAACTCGTTCATTTTCTTGTCATAGTACTGGTTGGTTAAGTATTTCTTTTGAAAATACCACTTGAACTTCTTCCGAGTAAATTTCTTCTCAGTAATTTATTCGAATTTCAAAAAATTATCCCACCACATTGATGCTTTTCCTTTTAGTTGATAGATGACAATTCTCCCTTCTTCCTATGCAGAATAATTATGTATATGGAAGTACTTCCTTATACCCAACTATTTCTCCACATCTTCATCCTTCTTGTGCTCACCGTCAAAGGTAGGAGGATTGATCTTATTCATTTCTCCCTATAGCTCCTCCACCCCATTCCTTCTTTTATGCTTCCTAACAGGAGATGGAATTGATCTACTGCGTGATATCCTAAATGAATTCTTTGGTGAGTGAGGTCAATGCATATCAACACTTCTTCCTTCTCTTATTTTCTCATCATGATACCTACGAATTCTTGACCTACTTGAATTTGTCTCCTTATCCATTTTCTTTGCTATCCTTTCCATGCTTTGCATCAATTTGACATTGAAGTCATCTTGCTACTCCTTGGATCTCATAATCATTTCATTATCAACCTTATAGCTTTAGACATATTTTTGCAATCCATTTATGGTTTCTACCAAGTTAATGCACTCCTCCTTGGAATCTGTACCATCAACACCCAAACCGACATACAAATCCCCAAATTCATCATCAAGAATGTAAGTCCTATGTGCTTCTTCCATGATTTTGACCTTCTACACTAATTCTTTTCCGCTCTAATAATTGATAATTCTACAAAATGTGTAGACAACAATATTTGTTAGATGAATTTATGAAACAAATTCATTAACTCTACACCATTTTGTCATAATCCTTCCTTTTGAAGCGCGTGCATGAACTGGTATTCAACACATTCGAATGCACGATTTCCATTTCAACATGTACATTGTGTATCAGTAATGCACATGTACCACAAATTTGTTTTGTGCAACCCCAAACCTTTAGTGCGCACACCCATGCACCATTATTTACTGCATAGTTCCAGTGCCCCACTCCGCAATATCATGAATTTAGTGTGAACATCTACACATTCTTATTTAATGTGCACCATGGCCACACTGAAATCCCAATTTTGGTCACTTACCAGTACAAAATTTTCCTTAAGACAAAAACTCGGCCCATGCAGGATCAATGTTGAAACTAGAGCTCTAATGCTTCTTATTGACCTCTGGCCCATACAAGTCAAGTGTTGAAAAAATTTCTTTGATACAATAATGTAACGTCCCCAACCACCCCAAGTTGGGGCATGTCACACAATCCCAACTTCTGTAGCTCTGAATCAACCAAATTATAACATCCCCAACATACTAATAAGCAATGCTACTCCAAAGATCCACTATGCATATTCTATACTAAATCCTATCCTGTGTAGTATAACTTGAAGTAACATGCTCAACCTCAAGCTAAGTCACGTCACACTAACTTTCTTCTTTTAACACAACTTTACACAACAAAAGTAACTAAAAACAATTGTGCACACCAACATATTGATCACACACCATAATCGTGCGCACAACCACCCTAGCATCAGATGCCAATTCTAATCTCCCTTTGTTCTAGGTCTATTTCCTTGAATCCACACATGAATTCCAGCTTGTGTGCACACATGCTACTTTCCTACACACCTGGCCATTCGATCCTTTCCTCGAAGACTCATGACAAATATCAAAGGATAACTTAATATGAAAAATAACAATATTTTTCATACTCATGCACGTATAAAAATGCATGCCATAAGCACCATACTTACATGTAAAAAAAACATTAGATAGAATCAAAACAATTACTTAAATGCACCAACATACAAGAATTAACCCATGTCAAACATAGATAAATAAGCACACAATAAACAAGATAAGCACATAAGAACACTTATCTTTTATGAAAATCACCAACTGCGCACATAACTCAGAAATTCCTCCCATCCATAGACTTTGTTTCTCATAATATTTCAGCAACAGGTCACCCCCGAGATGGGTATTAACTCCACCAAGGAAAAAGGGTTCCTAGAGATAGGATAAGGTCTGATTCTCAATAGAATTTCTAAGTCCAAGGTTCTCCCTACTGCAACTAGCCTACAATCCATCATTCCTCATGCACTTGTCACACCCAAGGACGTGTTCCCCTTCTCTGTTGAACAGTCCTTTGACTACGCCACCTCCCTTCTATGGTCACAAGAAACATGTTGGACAAGAAGTCTACGAGCCTTCCGACCAATGCCCAATGCACTAGGGAGCATGATGCAGGAGCATCGTCAGCAAGCATGTGTGGCAGGACAACTCGACGCCTGGGAATCATTTTAGAATCTTAAACGTTGGGAGTTACTGCGAATCTTTTGGAGCTGATTGGAAAAAAGGAAGAAGATCAAATGCTTGGGAGCGGATGATCACGAGTGATCTGGGAGTTTCACCCCGAGTCTTGAATTTAACTGAACTTAGGTAGTAGTTAGATTTTTTTTCATTTTTCGAGTAGACGAGTAGTCAGGGGTAACCCTAAGGACCCTCTGAGATAAACAGATGTTTTGTACACCCAAATGAGGCTGTTGCGAGTTAGTAGGAATTTTCTTAGTTTTGAGTTATTGTTTTGATATTAACTATATCCATTTACTTTTGAATGAATATGAAAGAGGAAATTTGACTCAAATTCATAGCATTGCTACTGTTTGTAATTCTTTCTTATTGTATTTTCATAAATGAATGAATTTCGTTATGAATGGATGAAACTGTGAATGTTAGTATAAGTTTAAATTGTTTCTCTTTTGTTTAGTGAGTGCAAAGTGTGCACATGGAATGCAAGGAGTGCATGACAGGATCTTTTTCGATTTCAAAGCTCAAAAGAGATAGCACAAAACTTTCCCTTTGCAAGGAGTGCAAAGCGATTGCTGCAAAGTGTGCATAGTCACCCGAAAGAACCAAGTCTTGCGCAAGAGTCTGTTGCAAGGAGTGCATAGATTTGGAATTCGGAAAAGTGTCAAAGGGACTCCTTAAGATTCAAATCTACGAAACGCGAAATATCGACTTGATCATAGTCGTTGATCCAAGGAAAAATCTAGACCGTCAATCTAGAACCATCACTAATTCGGGTATCGGGAGAACATAGGTAAGGGGACTCCCAAAGCCGTGAAACGCGAAATCATGACTTGATCACAACCGTCGATCAAAGAGAGTCACGAGTTGTCGACCTGACACTCGCAAATATCGAGAAATCGGGGATCAAGAGAACGGAGGTGAACCAACCCCCAAAGTCATGAAATCATGAAACAATCGCAACCGTCGATCAAGGAAAGCGTAGGAACGTCAGATTTGGTCTTAGGGAGAATTCAAAAATCGGGATATTCAGGACTCAAGAGAGTTGGGTGACTTGGAAAAAGAACACCCGAGGTCCCGAAGCACGAAGTGTATTTTGTTAGGAGAAACTTGCGCCTGGTGCTTATTCTCACAATGGAGTTTCGTGAGAAGGACTTGTGGATAATTCTTGAAGATCCTAACAGAGAATCGAAGAGTTGTTCCAGCTCGAAGATTGAGAAGATGTAGAGACTGGGAGGTCAACATACCCTACTGAGGTAGGGGCACTACATCAAGTGGTATGAGAGCAGATTTTTCATCTGTAGATTTCAGGTGAAGGAGATAAAGGAGACGATAGAACTCGAAGCTACACTCTGTGTGTGAGAGACAATTGACACAATGGCACCGAGGATATGATTGGAACAACCTTTAGCCAATCAGGTTGTAGAAAGGGATATGAGAGAACTTCGTGCAAGATTAGAGGTGATGGAGGCAACACAGAGGAGGGAACCTGATGCTGGAGACATCAGTGATGCTGAGAGATAAAAAGTAGAAGTCAAAGATATTGCAAGAGAGAATGTTGCCGAAGAGCACTTTCTAAGAGCGGTTGTTAGATTGGGAGCTATATCCAAGATAGAGGTCCCAATGTACGAAGATAATTTGGATGCTGAAGAGATACTGGATTGGGTAAGAGCCATGGAAAAATATTTCGAATATGAATATGTTGATGAGGATAAAAGGGTGAGACATGTTGTCACCAGACTCAAAGGACATGCAACACTTGGGTCGGATGAACTGCAGGCTGACATGAGAAGCAAGGGAAAACAAAAGATAAATAATTGGAACATAATGGTAGCCAAGATGAAGGAAAAATTCATGCCCAAAGATTACCAGATCAATCTGTTTAGGAAATTGCAGAACTTGAGATAGAAGGGTATGATAGTTAAAGAATACACAGAGGATTTCTACAAGATGAACATCAAAATTGGACAAAGAGAGAAGGATGAAGAAAAAGTTGCCAGGTATATAAATGGCCTGAAGTATGAAATCCAGGATGAGATCAACATGATGGTAGTAAGGAAAGTGGAGGATGCTTATCAGTTTTCACTGAAGGCATAGGAGAATTTGGCCACAAAACAACATCAGTGAGGCAGAGGTAGAAGCCCAGTTCCGAACAAAGGCCAGGGGGTTGCCCAAGACAAGGCACAAAAATTCAAATATGAGATTGAGAAACCACATAGTCACTCAGAAAGAGGAGGAATTTTTCGAGGAAGACAAGATGGTGGAAGAAGTTCTTCCAGAGGAGGAGGAAGAGGTAGAGGAGGAGAAGTGATATGTTACACCTATGGAAAGGTAGGACATAAGTCTTGGGAATGTACCAAGAGAAAGAAAGAAGGAGAAGGTGAAGCTCACATTTCGGAAGCACAGAGAATAAATGTTGAAGCAGAAGGAGCATAGGATGGAGCATCCCTAATTTTGAGAAAATTTCTCTTAAAACCAAAGGCAGAAGTTGAGAAGCCAATGCAGAGAAACAATATCTTCAGGACAACTTGCAATACTAAGGACAAATTTTGCAAGGTGATAATTGACAGTGGGAGTACTGACAACTTAGTATCCACATAGATGGTGGAGAAATTGGAGTTGGACACAACTGCACATCCGAATCCATACAAAGTCTCATGGTTACAGAAAGGACACCACGTAATGGTTACTAAACAATTCTTGGTTGAATTTAAAATAGGAGGATATAGAGATGAAATTCTATGTGATGTAATTCCCATGGATGTATTCCATATTTTTCTGGGAAGACCATGGCAGTTTGATAGAAATGTCATTCATTATGGGAGAAAGAATGCATACACCTTGGAGAAGAATGGTAGGACACACATGTTTCTTCCAATAGAAGAGAAGAAATTGAAAGAGGAAGCTAGCACAATCATACTTCTCATGAGTGGGAAGGAACTCCCGAGAGAAGTTAAGAAAGGACAGGAGATCCAGTTTTTTGTGGTGAGGAAACCTAGAGTTGTCCTTAGAAGTACTTCAATGGATGATTTGTCAGAATAAATTCAGGAATTGTTGGATAATTTTGCTGACATAGTGGTGGATGAGCTTCCTAACTCATTACCACCCATCAGAAGTATCATCCATCATATTGACCTGATACCAAGAGCAAGTCTGCCAAACAAAGAAACATACAGACTGACACCTCGAGATAATGAGGAGATAAAGAACCAAGTCCAGGAATTGTTAGACAAAGGGTTGGTCAGAGAGAGCTTGAGTCCATGTGCAGTGCCAACTATGTTAAGTCCAGAGAAAGATGGATGATGGAGAATGTGTACAGACTCAAGAGCCATTAACAAGATCACCATTAGTGTTGTGGGTGGGAAATCCCTCCTACGGACTAGCACTAAGGTTTTTTATCATGCATGCAGAAATGGCCTAAAGATTCTTACTTCTTACCATCATACCATGCCTAAACCCCCATCACTCATATGCAAATACAAGGCTCACGAGATTAAGTTGATGTACCTTATTTTTTGGGTTTGATGTCGATCCCTTTTCGTGCTTGATTGTTCGTTGACTACAGCTCTCCTCCCAACAATGACCTGCATTCATAAAAGACAAACAAAGAAATCCACATGCATTTGATCTATGAACTAATGGGTTATAGATTTATACAATCAATATTCAAATAATGACAATCTCATATGGCGGGATGGGAAAATCAATTCTTTTATTAACTTCACAATGATACCTTACAATGATAAAGTCAGCTACTGCTCCTCGATCCTGGTCCTGGGCTCTTCTTCCATTGTCTTCCAACTACTTCTCTCTATACTTCTCTTTTCACAAGGATGGCTAAAGGTTGGGACAAAGGGAATGCTCAATCGGGTATAGTTTCTTTACTATGATTTTCCTCCTTTGAAATGGGACCTCTACCCCTTCTTTTATAGGTTAGAAGGATTTAGGTATTTGGTCGAATGACCGACCATGCATGGCCGAAAGGTTTAGTTAACTTACCCAAAGCTGTGTGTTCCATCAACAACTTTCCTTTTTTCATGCTTTTGTAGGTACACACGGGTTGTCTTGGGTTAGCTAGCGTGTACACACATGTAGTAATGGAGCAGGGCGCGTGGGCCTTTATAAAAGGGGTTCTTAAGAAGAGTTGTTCAGTATTGTTTTGGAAAATAAGGAATCTGAGATGGACTGATGCCAGGTAAGCATGTCTGGTGAAAATTACTGTTATGACAGATGCCCCCTAATGTGTGAGGTTAGAAGAGCATCTGATGGCCGAAATACATTAACAATCTTCACCAACGTTCCAAACAAGTGAGCCCAGGGACCAGAAATCCGGAGGTGCCTTCTACAAAATGATAATTGTCTCACCGAGGCAGGCATACCCATGCTCGAGATTAAATAAAATCATGGTTACCAATGAAATACACTGTAGATCCATGTCATATAACTATATAAAGTGTAGCTGCGAGCAATACACAGTGGAGCTACATCTCAAAATAAAAAAGATATCCATGTAGAGTATCCATCTTCTAGAAGTTGATAAGCCCTGATGGTTGGAGATGAGGTCTTCAGAGCTCGAGAAACAACTTCAAAATCTTCAAAAAACGAGTAGGAATGTAATATGAGTGTACAACTTCACTACCCAGAGGTCTTCGATGGATCGTCGGTCATGGACTAGAGAATCTTGATGATCAGACTGAAGGCTTCATTGATTTCGAACAAAGACTTGATTGGACTTTGAGGATGGCTAGGCATGAGGCCAAGAGACAAACTGCAGAGGGGCTGAATCAGGCTTAGAAAAACTTCCCTTGGATAATAACACGAAAAAATATGAGACTCAGGTAGCATGGCATTAACATAAGTTTACGAGGCAGGGGGCAACGCAAACTCTCCATATGTTTGGAAGAATAACCAAACGGAGGACACATCTCAATGTAGCAGGAACAGATTCCTAAGGTCATATTAAATCCTAGGGTTTTACAAACAAATGGAAAGATGTGCTTTATCCAAGGGTGACTCAATGTGTTGCAAATACAAAGAAAAATACTTTTCCCTTCCTCTTTTTGAGGTATATTTGACTTTTTTTGTCTTTTTTTTTCAATAATTTTGAAAAAAGAATAAAATAATGTTACGTTACAAAGGAGGGATGAGTGTCACAAACATACAAGTTCAAGGTGCAAGGAAAAAACTGATGTTAAAAGTAAGGACACTCGGGAAAATCCCTCCTAGGGTCAAAGGTGTCAATACACAGAGGAAAAGTGCTACAGGGCTTGCGTATAAGTCATGCTTCAGATGGCTCAGTTGAGAGCAACATGGAGCCGTGATTAGGCCAAAGATGCAGGTATGCAAACGCGGTTAAAAAAAAACACAATGGTAACATCCTTCGATGTAAGTTTAACGAGCCCAGAGAAGGTAAGCTCAACGGTTTTTCATATTTAGAGAGTCTGAAAAAATGTAAAAGGAGACTCCAATGGGGTACCTTTTTTGAAGGTAGTCTAGTCGGTTTGAAAAAGGGGTAAACTAGCACTGACAAGACATCTATTCAAAACCATTTTAACGAGTGTGATAAAGACAAGATCACTCAACAATTTTTTCATTTTTAAGGAGTCTGAAAAAAGCTTAACTATGGACTACGTTAGGAATTTTCTTCTGGACCATTTTAACGAGTGTGAAAGAATAAGGTCACTCGACAATCTTTTCAATTTTAGGGAGTCTGAAAAGAGCTTAACTATGGACTTCGTGGGGGTTCCATTTTCGTAAATTTAGCCCCTCGGGCCCGAAAAAGGGTTAAAATTATACCTGAGAATACTCTTTTAGGGATCTGAGGCCTCTAGAGTATACCTTTGTTCGTACAGTTGACCGTCTTGACCGAAAAAGGGGTAAACTACCACTGGATAGACGTGACTTCAAATTTCAGTTTAACGAGCGTGAAAGGACACAAGATCGATCGACAATATTTTCATGTTTAGAGGGTCTGAAAAGGGCTTAAAAGAAGACCCTTGGGGGCTACGACTCATGTATGAAACTGGTTCAGGTAGAGCCCACTGCTAGGCTCAGACCAAGAGTCTCTTCGATAGTCAACTTGGGAAGTCTCCCAAAAGGGAAGAAAACACAAACCATGGTGTAAGTCCTCCCACGGTATAGAAATCGTAGTCATGGATTCAAGGATAGCCTTATCTGAAGGTAATTCAAAATCCAAGAAATCACGCAAATGAGGGTCAACAGTCCCAAAGGGTGAAGTAAACTGACCATACTCCATATGACGATGGAGGTTCTGGCCAAGACTGATAGAGTCTATCAGTGAAGAATCACAAGCGTAAGGGATTCAGGATCTACAAATAATGAGATCAGACTCAGAAGGATAATCAAGTCCACTTGGAGCAAGAGGGGGAAGAAAGGGCTCCCATGCCCCCATTGGATAAACCAAAGGATCAATTGTTGATTCCAAGTCTTGAGAAGGAAAACATGATTGCACAGATTCCTGCTCAGAAGCAATTGAACACTGAGGATAAGATACCACATAATTAACCCGTGGTAGGGTGGAGTCTACATGAACACTAGGAACATATAAAGGGGCAGCCTGAAATAACGCTAAATTAGGATGGTGATTATCAGATGCCAGCTGGTCAATAGTGACAATGCTTCCATTGTGAGGGAAATGCATCACCAGGAAGAGCGTAGATACCACTACGTTCATAGCATATACATAATCACGCCCGAGAAGCATATTGAAATCTAAGGGGCCTTGCACCACTATAACATCGACACGAACAATATTCCCACCTAACGAGATAGACAATTGAGGAAGAACCCCCAAATATTCACTAGGAGTTCTGTCAAAATCCAACAAATCATGTGAAGAAGACACAAGCTCTAGAGAACCCAAGACTTTCCAAACCGAGGAGGATAAAATACTTGCAGAGGATCCTTCATCCACAATACATCTATAAATGTTTGTTGAATTAACTTCAACCCTTATTTGAAAGGGTGCGAAGGAAGGAAGACAAGGCTCAACAAGGTCATTCCAATCAAAGGAAACCATCCTAGGGCTTGGAGGGAGTGTGCTCGGAATCTGAAAATATTGAACCATAAATGCTAAAAACATAGTCGGTAGACACGTCACTCCCCAAAAGAAGAGTGGGATCATTCGATGACTGCATCTGTAACGCCCCTGGTCGTCATCTCACTGGTCAGGAAAACACTACTGTGCGAAACAACATCATTCTCATACTTAATTTATAACATCCATTTAAGTCATATTAAACACATTTAACTCAGAGTAAGCACAAGATTATTGCTAACATAAATAATCCTTTTCATTAACAATAATTCATATGCACAGCATAATACATGAAACATATAAGCATCACAAGCACGCAAAACATAATATTAAGCATAAGTTGATACTTATCTTTAAAACCGTGGTAATTCCACCAACCACGTGCAAGCCTTCCACGAACCTCCCAGCCTTAACCCATGCTACGCATCATGCTCAGTAGTGGGTCACCCCTGAGCTGGGAATAAGCTCCACCCAAGGCAAGGAATCCTAGTCTAGGCTGAGGTTACAGGGAAAACTGCACAGAATAACCGAAAGGATTCTTCCCAGGATGCCTTCTTATGCCCACTACTCATAGAATCTCATTCCCCACATGCCTGTTCCGCCCGGGAGTATACACCTTCACAAGCACAGACCATTAGTGCTTCACCTCCCTCTCTGGGTCTCGGCAACAGGCTAGATCAGGAAGCCTTAGATCTCCGTAGATGGTGTTGGAATCTCTCTGGAAGAATACAACTTCCCAGCAGACTCCATCACCTGGAAATAACTTCTCACAGGCCTAACAGACTGCCTCTTCAACTAAGGGCCTTAAAACCCATTTCTTCAGCCCCTTCTGACTCAATTCTTGCATGGTGAGGGTAACGACAACACAAACCCACTCAAGAAAACATAAAACAACAACCTACAAACATATCGGGTACGAATTCAGCTCTGCAATGGCAGATAGACTGGGTTTTGGAACTCACAAGTCGAATTTCCCCTCCTGACCAATTCTCTCAATGGTGCATAGGTATGTCAAGGGAAGACGCAGACTAATAACGAAATCAGACGGATGATGTTTTGGTCTTCAGGAAGACATCTCAATTGTTTGGTTCTCAGAGTTGCGTGAGGGTATCCGAAATCAGACGCAAATGATGATGGAATGAGGAGCGACCCCCTCCACGACTGAATTCTGCAGTTTTTTAAATTGCATGTGCCTGGGTCAAAAAATGTCATCCATGAAGCTGCATGCACTCCATGAGCATGCGTTCCTCTCCAGGAACTTAGGACACAACATATACTTCACATGGCTTTTGGAATAATATTAAAATATTATTCCCAAGGACCTAAGCCCCTAGGCTCAACACTTAGCCTCTCTTTCCAGCCTTCCAGCCCCCAATCCCTTACCCAATATGTGGAAGCTTAGTCCCCCATCACTCATTCATCGTGGTTGTTCTGCACGCAACGGTGTTTATATGTTTATTAATGTTCTGCATGATTACATATACAAAAGTAGGCTTTCAGCCTTAACACTTAGGCTCTCCGGCCTAATAACACATAATCCCACCATCTTATATAAACTTGTCTCACCATCCTATAAAACATAATTAAAATTCATAATGCAAGATCTATACTTCATAGACATGATTTACAACAAGGCTCGGCCTTGCGGACATTACAATCCCCTCCCCTTATTTTGCACCGTCCTCTATGCAATTTTACACTGCATCTGCAAGCTTTTCAAAATTTTCAAAAATATGCGGGTACTCTCTCCGCATAACATCTTCATGCTCCCATGTTACATCCTCAGGACCGTACTAGGTCCACTAGACCTTTACAAGCCCTATAACTCGATTCCGGAGCTGTTTTTTTTTCCTGTCCAATATGTGCACAGGATGCACTTGGAGGACACCTTCTTGTTCCACCTGAATCACATTCCAATCAATAAAATGATTAGCATATGGTATATATTTCTTAAGCAATGAAACATGAAACACATTATGTATAGTCATAGATGCAGGTAATGAAAGCATATATGCAATTGGCCCAATCCTTTCTAGGATTTCAAATGGCCCACAAGATCTGGTTTCTAGCTTGGCACAACTTCCCAGATTTAGGGAACTCCTGTTAGCTTTCACTTTCAGTAAAACATGATCACCCACTTTGAACTCTCTGTGGGTTCTGTTCTTATCAGCATAATTTTTCTTCCTGTCCTGGGTAGCTTTCAAATTCTGCTTAATTTTTATCATTTGGTCCTCCATCTCCTTGAGAAACTCTGGCCCAACTACTGCTCTATCAGTTGGATTATCCCATATCACTAGAGTATTTCACTTTATTCCATAAAGTGCTTCAAATGGGCTCATCTTCAACGATGCATGATACCCATTGTTGTAGGCGAATTCTACCAAGTACAGGTAATCTTCCGATCTTGATGGTTTGTCCATCACATACATTCTCGGTATGTCTTCCATTACTCTGTTCACCCTCTCTGTCTGTCCATCAGACTCAGGATGATAAGCTATACTAAAGTTCAGATTCATTCCAAATCCTTTGAACAATCCTTTCTAGAAATTCGAGGTGAATTTCGGGTCTCTGTTAAACACACTCGTTTTAGGAATTTCGTGCAATCGTGCCACTTCCTTTATGAAAATATCAACAACAATTGTTGCCTTGTGAGTAGTTTTCAGTGGAATAAAATGGGCAGCTTTTGTAAGCTTGTCCACCACCACCATGATCGAATCATGCAGCTTGCTTGTTCTAGGAAATCCTGTAATAAAATCCATTGTCACCACTTGTCGCTTCCACTTAGGAATGGGTAAAGGTTGTAGCAACCTTGCTGGGTGCCTATGCTGAACTTTAACTTTCTAGTACTCCATACATCTGGCAATGTATTCGGCGATCTCTCTCTTCATACCTGGACAAAATAAATGGATTTTGACCACTTCTACTGTTTTCTGATATCTGGGGTGCCCTGCATAAGGAACATTATTCATCTCCTCCAAAATCATATGTTTCAAGCACTAGACATTGGGTACAAAATTTTTGTTCTTGTACAGCAGTATTCCATCGGTTCCAATTTATAAATTCCCATCTTCTGTGGCATCTTACCCTGTTGTAGCTTGGCTACCAATTCTCTATACTGCAGATCTACATTTGCAGCCTCCAGAATTCTGCCTTTAATATCAGTCCGATACATGCTAATGGTTGTAGCATGTAATTCATGCACCCTCCTGGTGAGTGCATTAGCCACTTTATTCTCCTTTCCTTTGATATGCTTGATCTCAAAGTCGTACTCACATAGAAATTCCAGCCACCTATTTTGTCTAGCATTTAAGGTTGGCTGATCAAACAAATATTTCAAACCGTTATGGTTTGTTTTGAGTTCAAACCTCCTTCCCATGAGGTAATGCCTCCATTTCCTTAGAGCGTGAATGATTGTTGCCAACTCCAAATCATGAGTGACATAATTATTTTCGTGCTCTTTCAACTTCCTGGACTCATAACAGATTACAAATCCATTCAGACTAAGAACTCCTCCCAACCCTTCTTTACATGCATCTATGCACACCACAAAATCCACATTTGGATCTTCACTCCTCAAGATTGGAGCACTGGTTAACAGTTGCTTCAATCGCTGGAAACTTTTCTCACACTCTTTAGTTCACTGAAACTTTTCCTCCTTCCTTTGCAAGGAAGTGATAGGGTGAGATATCTTTGAGAACCATGCGATAAACCTTCTGTAATAGTTTGCTAGACCCATAAAGGATCTAACTTCCACGAAATTCCTTGGTGCTGACCATTCTCTGATGGCCTCAACCTTCTTAGGATCCACGACGATCCCTTCTTCTGAAATAATGTGCCCCAAGTAATGGATCTGCCTTTGATAAAATGAGCATTTTCTCAACTTGGCATACAACTGGTGTTCTCTCAACACT
>SNQJ01S0093763.1:14012-45699 GCA_010110895.2 Picea sitchensis | reverse complement strand
GCTAAGATCAGGCAGGGAGTAGTGGTATTGAGAACCAGAATCCCTTGAAGACACAAAAACTTACTTTGACAGAAAAAGATGCAAGGACAAAGCTGATCTGAGGTTTTTACCTGACTATGGACTGTTCAATTAGAGACCTAGAAGGACCCAGAATATCGATGAGAAGGATCACTTTTGCAGGGGAGAGGATGTCTGCCTCTTCCTGAGAAGGATTTCCTGGGTTCTCAGACACACAGCTAGCACTTCATCAACAAGAGTATGCACGCGGGTTGTGTGAAGGTAGGGCATGTGTATATGCATGCAGGCCTTATACAAGCCACGTGTACCTCTATGACTTCCTAAAAATAAAATGCATCCAAGCAAATAAAGAAGGGAGTACTGGTCTGGAAGACCAGAATCCCTACTAGCTCAGACTCTTGCAGAAACTCAGAAAAAAGGTGATGAAACCAATTTAAAACTACCGAAACGTATCCCCAGAAAACCTAAGAGCTCCCCAATATGGTCACCAATTCTGTTGTGGGTCAGATATCCCTCCTACAGACTAGCACTAAGGGTTTTTATCATGCATGTAGACATGACCTAAAGATTCTTACTTCTTACCAAAGATTCTTACTTCTTACCATCATCCCATGCCTAAACCCCTATCACTCATATGTAAATATAAGGCTCAAGAGATTAAGTTGGCGTACCTTATTTTTCGTGTTTGATGTCGATCCCTTTTCGTGCTTGATCGTTCTTTGACTGCAGCTCTCCTCCCAACGTTGACCTGCATTCACAAAAGACAAACAAAGAACTCCACATGCATTTGATCTATGAACTAATGGGTTAGAGATTTATATAATCAATATTCAAATAATGACAATCTCATATGGCGGGACAAGAAAATCAATTCTTTTATTAACTTCACAATGATACCTTACAATGATAAAGTCAACTACTGCTCCTCGATCCTGGTCCTGGGCTCTTCTTCCACTGTCTTCCAACTTTTTTGCTCTATACTTCTCTTTGCACAAGGATGGCTAAAGGTTGGGACAAAGGGAATGCTCAATCGGGTATAGTTTCTTTACTATGATTTTCCTCCTTTGAAATGGGACCCATACCCCTTCTCTTATAGGTTATAAGGAGCTAGGTATTTGGTCGAATGACCGGCCATGCATGGCCGAAAGGTTTAGTTAACTTACCCAAAGTTGTGTGTTCCGTCAACAACTTTCCTTTTTTCATGCTTTTGTAGGTACACGCGAGTTGTCTTGGGTCAGCTAGTGTGTATGCGCGTGCAGTAATGGAGCAGGGCACATGGGCCTTTATAAAAGGGATTTTTAAGAAGAGTTGTTCAGTAGTGTTTTGGAAAAGAAGGAATCTAAGATGGCCTGATGCCAGGTAAGCATGTCTGGTGCAAATTAGGGTTATAACAATCAGGTATAGATTTCCTTTGCCAAGAGTGGATGATTTAATGGACTGTCTAAGTGGAGCAAACTTCTTTTCTAAGATATATTTGAAAAGTGGATATCACTAGATAAGAATGAGAGAAGGTGATGAGTGGAAGACAACCTTTAAGACAAATGAAGGTTTGTATGAATGGCTTGTTATTCCATTTTTCTTAACAAATTCCTCGAGTATTTTTATGAGGTTGATGAATGAAATACTGAAAGATTTCATTGGAAATTTTGTGGTTGTATATCTGGATGATATACTAATATTTAGCAAGACTAAAGAGGAGCATTTGAGACACCTGACACTAGTGATGAGAAGACTACAACATGAGAAGTTGCTGATAAATCTAAAGAAGTCCTCTTTTATGAAGACATAACTCATTTACTTGGGTTTTGTGATCTCTTCAAATGAGCTGAAGATGGATCCAGAAAACGTGAAGGCAATCAAAGAATGGCCATCACCGAGAAGCATGTTTGAAGTAAGAAGCTTCCATGGATTAGTAATTTTTTATAGGAAGTTCATCAGAGATTTCAGTGGAATTTGTGCAGTAATGATGGATACAATAAAGAAGAAGCACAAGTATTTTAAATGGAAAGAGAAGGTAGAGAGGAGCTTCAATACACTAAAGGAGAAGATGCCAGAGTGACCAATTATGGTCTTTCCAAAGTCTGAAAAGACATTTAAGGTGAGATGTGATGCAAGTGGAGTTGCAATCAGAGCAGTTTTGAGCCAGGATAATAGACTGGTTGCCTATTTCAGTGAGAAGATGAATGAGACTAAGAGAAAATAATCCACATATGATAAGGAATTTTATTCCATAATTCAAGCCTTGAATAAGTGGAGACATTACCTTCTCCCATAGGAATTTTTCTTGTACAGTGATGACCAAGATTTACAATTCATAACCAAACAGGAAAATTTGAATCAGAAGCATGCAAAGTGGATTGAGTTTATGCAGAATTTTACTTTTGTCATAAAACATATTGCTGGGAATGCTAACAAATTTGTTGATGCATTAAGTAGGAGATGTTTGATTCTGCAAGAATTTCAGGTGAAGACTTTGGGGTTTGAACACCTTAAGGAAATGTACAGTGATGATCTAGATTTCAACGAGGCATATGAATCATGCACAAATATTGTGCTGAGAGATAGGAGCCAATGGGCAGAGTATATGATTCAAGAGGGATTTTTGTTCAAGGGAAATCAATTATGCATACACAATGTTCAATGAGGGACAACCTTTTGAAGGAGAAGCATAATGGAGGATTGGTTGGACATTTCAGCCATGGTAAAACATTTGCACAATTGAGAATTTCATACTATTGGCCATGTATGAGGATAGAAGAGGTGAAATTTGTGAACAGATGTAGAATCTGCCAACATGCAAAAGGAACAAGACAAAAAATTGGATTGTATCAACCATTGTCGATACCAGAGAGGCCTTTGGATGCGATAAGAATGGATTTTTTATTAGGACTTCCAAGAACACAAAGAGGATGTGATTCCATATTTGTGGTGGTGGTTAGATTTTCAAATATGGCACACTTTATCCCATGCCAGAAGGCCAGTGATGAAACACATGTTTCTAATCTGTTTTTCAAGGAAGTTGTGAGACTTCACGGCCTACCTAGAAGTATCGTCTTAGCCAGAGACACAAAATTTGTTGGTCATTTTTGGAGAACACTATGGAAGAAGTTGGGGACAAATCTGTCCTTCAGCTTAGCTTATCATCCTCAAACAGATGGACAGAATGAGGTGGTAAACAGAATCCTGGGAAACTTGTTGAGGAGTCTAGTGCCGGAGCATCATAACCAGTGGCATTAGATTCTTCCGCAAGTAGAATTTGCATACAATGACTCACCAAACAGGAGAACTGGAAAGAGCCCATTCCAAATATTGTATGGATTGCAGCCCAGGGGAGTATCTGAGTTGAGAGAATTGGAATAGAGTGAGATCGGGAGTGCTAGAGAAGAAGATTTTGCTGCAGAAATGTAGAGGCTCCATAGCTAGATCAGAGGACAGTTGTAGAGTTCTAACCAGGAGTACAAGCACAGAGTTGATCAACACTATAGATAACTTCAATTTGGAGTAGGACATCAGGTTTTAGTGCATATCAGGAAAGAGAGGTTCCCTAAGGGAACGTATAACAAGTTAAAAATGAAGAATATAGGGTCGTGTAAGATCTTGAGGAAGTTTGATGCAAACACCTATGAGATTGAGTTTCTAGATGATGTGGGAATATCGCCCATATTCAACGTTTCAGACCTGTATCCTTACTGGAAAGATGATGCAGAGGGATTAGAAGACCAATATAAGATTCAGTGGGAGAAACAAATGCCTATAGTAGAAAAACCACAAATGGAGAAGATTAGAGAATTGGAAAGAAGACCAGGAGGAAGACCTATCTTGAATATCTCGTTAAGTGGAAGGGACACCCGAGAGAGGATGCCAGTTGGGAAAATGAAGCTGATATCCATAAGCATGGAAAGTCGGTGCAGGAGCTCATGGACATGAGTCCATGAATTTTTCTCCAGGGGGAGTATGATGTAGGAGCATCGTCAGCAAGCATGCGTGGCAGGACAACTCAATGCTTGTGAAGCATTTCAGAATCTCAAATGCTAGGAGTTACTGTGAATCTTTTGGAGCTGATTGGAAAAATGGAAGAAGATCAAACGCTTGGGAGTGGATGATCACGAGTGATTTGGGAGTTTCACCCCGAGTCTTGAATGTAACTGAAATTAAGTAGCAGTTAGAGTTTTTTTCATTTTTCAAGTAGACGAGTAGTCGGGGGGAACCCTAAGGACCCTCTAAGATAAATACAGGTTTTGTATGCCCAAATGAGGCTGTTGCGAGTTAGTAGGAATTTTATGAGTTTTGAGTTATTGTTTTGATATTAGCTGTAGCCATTTACTTTCGAATGAATATGACAGAGGAAATTTGACTCAAATGCATAGACCTGTTACTGTTTTTAATTCTCTATTATTATATTTTCATAAATGGATGAATTCCGTTATGAATGGATGAAACTGTGAATGTTAGTATAAGTTTCAATTGTTTCTCTTCTATTGAGTGAGTGCAAATTGTGCACACGAAATGCAAGGAGTGCGTGATGAGATCTGTTTAATTATCGAAGCTCAGAAGAGATAACACGAAACTTTCCCTTTGCAAGGAGTGCAAAGCGACTGCTGCAAAGTGTGCATAGTCACCCGCAAGAACCAAGTCTTGCGTAAGAGTCTACTGCAAGGAGTGCACAGATTTGGAATTCGACTAAGTGTCGAAGGGACTCCATAAGAGCCAAATCCATGAAACGTGAAATCCCAACTTGATCACAGTTGTTGATCCAATGAAATATATGGACCGTCGATCTAGCACCATCGCTAATTCGGGTATCGGGAGAACGGAGGTAAGGAGACTCCCAAAGCCACGAAACGCGAAATCACGAATTGATTGCAGTCATCGATCTAAGAGAGTCATGAGCCATTGATGTGATGCTCGCAAATATCGAGAAATTGAGGATCGGGAGAACGGAGTTGAACCAACCCCCAAAGTCACAAAATCATGAAACGATCGCAACCGTTGATCGAGGAAAGCACAGGACCGTCAAATTTGGTCTTAGGGAAAATTCATAAATCTAGAGATCGGGACTCAAGAGAGTTGGATGACTTGGAAACAGAACACGTGAGGTCCCAAAGCACGAAGTGCCTTTTGTTAGGCGTGCGGTCACAACATGTGGTCGCGTGGGAGAAACTTGCACCTGGTGCTTGTTCGCACATCGAAGTTTCGTGAGAAGGACCTGTGGATAATTCTTGAAGATCCTAGCAGAGAATCGAAGAGATGTTCTAGCTCGAATATTGAGAAGATCCAGAGACCGGGAGGTCAACAGACCCTGCTGAGGTAGGGGCAATGCATCAAAACAATTATCAACAAAGCTCTCACTTGGAGAGTATGCTTAGGGGCCTGGAAATTCGCTTCTTCAACAAAAAATATCACACCCAGAGAGACTACTCATGGGCCTAACAACCTGCCTCTTCGACCGTAAAAATTTGTTTACAATACATAAACCCATTACAAGCTTCTCTGTGTAGATAAGGTAATAGTCATCCCCTCTCAGATGGTCTGACCCCCTTCTTCACATGAGAAAGTGAATAATGAAAATAATTCATGAATGGCCCAAAATACATTAAGCCAAACAATATATATTGCACACCTTAAAATCGACATCTGCCACCTTTAGAAGTAGATTAATCCACTTGGTGACTTGTTCCCAACCTTGAGAACTTATGATAAAATAATTATCCAACATTACACTTCTCCTGAAATATTAAAAAATATTCCCTAACAATTATGTCCCACCCCTTTTCCCTTTATTTGGTGGAGTTAGCCCCCCATCTCGTTTCGTCTGTGTTTTTCTGTGTGCAACGATGTAATATTATATCAATAATTGTGATTACATTTACATGGATAGGTGCATTGGCCTATTTTCATCCCAACTCACTAGCCTCATAATCACAAAGGCTCTCTAGCCTCAATACATATACAACCATATATATTCAAATATTTTTGTAAAAATATTCAAATTTATAAGCATTTTATATAGTTTCTATAAAATTTGGGCTAATTTTAAGGTAAATTCATTTTATTCTATAGAATTTGGGCAAATAATTTTTAGAAAAAATGGAAATTGGCGAATCTTCTTTTGGGAAAAAGAATGGAAAATTAGCCCACGCGTGAAATTTTGCCTCTAAAATTATCCCTTCTTTTGAGAGTGTATCAACTTCTATATTTAGTTCCCTATAAATATGAGTAAAAATTAAATCTTCAAAGTATTTGGTGGTGTAATCGAGTTTCTATCCTAATTGTATCAAGTTCATATGTTGAAGATGTATCGCAATTTTCATCCACCCAATGGACAACTTGGAATCTCCATAGATATGGGAATTATGAATTCCTTTCAAGGTTGCCAACTTTAGTAGTGCCAAGAGAGATGAGAACTCTGCAATATTATTTGAACCTATTCCAATATTTTCTTTCCCATGAATGTAGGGTGTCGATGAGAGGTACAATGAGAAGCCCATTCCACACTTCTGTCTGGGACCTTGACAGGTGTTGTCAAAGAATCCCCAAGGCATGGAAGTATCAATGCTTAGTGGAGTAATCAATCTTGGGTTCTTAACATAGGGGGAGGATTTAAAGAACTGAGTGAGAGAAATAACCTGTTAAGAAACTTTGAAGGACGACCAAACTTTATTTTCAAAGAGTTGTTCATTGTGTGCCAACCACATACCCCATGATACTAAAAGGGGCAGATCTTTCCAATTAAAGAAATTGGGATTCATTAAGAATTGTTTGAAGCAATTTGAAATGCTATCTTCTGACTAAAGACACGTAATACCTACGTGAGTCTCCAAATTAGACCAAACCAATTTGGCAAAGGCCCAATTAAAGAATATATGTAAGATCGATTATTCTAACTAAAAACAGAGAAGACAAATATACGATCCCTAATAACCAATTATTTGTAGTTAATCTAAAATTAAACCACTACCTTTAAGCATCAACCAAAAAAAAGGGTAGTCTTCATGACCCCTTTAATTAAACCTTTTTTTCAACTTACAACATTACCAAATAAATAAATAAATACACATTGTATTTATATGTAAAATATTCCAAAAACAAAATATGAGAAGAAGTAAATAATCCTCCCCAAAAAAAAATCCATCCAAAAAAACTTCCATCATCAATGATTTTTATTGTTAAAATTTTTATTAAAAATTTCCATCAACCATGATTTTTATTCATAAGATAAAGGAATATTACGAAATGAACACAACCTTATATGGCATAGGAGAATCTTCACTAATGCATTTTCTTATTTATTATAACTTATCGGTTGTTTATTAATAAACCTTCTAATTATATTAATTTATTATTATATATTATTAAATTTTTATTAGTCACATTATTTTACTTGAATTATAATCTATTTATAGTTGTAAAGTCATAACTATGCAAATTCACTTTAAAACACTCAAACACAAAACAAAAATTTATTGGATAGGTATGGTTTTAATTAATAATATAAGATTTCAATTTAAAAGGTTTATAATTATTAATTTAGCTTTTATTTATTTAGAGCTAAATACAATGTCTCAAAACATCATGCTTGATCTCTTGAGATTTTAGGTAACTTCTAGGGTTTAATGATCATGAATGATATCTGAAACCATCATAAATGACTTTTTGAGAGGATATTTGGTATTCAAATGGGGATATGAGTATTATTAGGAAATTTTGAGCACTAGATATGGGTTTTTGGTCCTTGGACATGATCAATAGAGGAAACCCATGCCTTAGGTTCTAAAGAAAACTTCTAGGTATTTAGGGCCAACAACAACATGTTGAACCACCACAAAAGACCTTTCGAAGGTATCCTTCATTTCTGATAGGGGTAGTCAACATTATGATGTTTTGAACATTAAGTATGAGCTTCTAGACCCAAGATTTATCCCCTAAAAGGAATCTTCTAGGCTTCTAGGGCCAAGAATGACACCTTAAACGACCAAAAATAACCTCATGAGGGAATATTTTACCTCTAACTAGGTATATACGTACCATTATCATTTTTTAGCGTTAGGTATGGGTCTCAGGACCTTGAAGATGGTTCAGGGAGGAAACATGAGCCTTAGGCCTTAAAGAAAATTTCTATCTATCAAAAGCTAAGAAGGATGTCTTGAACAACCACACATGAACTCCTAAGGGTATATTGTCCTATGGTTGGGGATGTTGATGCCACTAGGTGGTTTCGAGAACTAGGTACATGTCCTAGGGTCCTAGAAATGATCTAGGGAAGAATAACATACCTTATAAGGTCATAAATAAATATTTGAGGCATCTAGAGCCATGAACAATGCCTCAAAGTGCTACATATGACCTCTGGAGGGTATCCTTGGCCTCTAAGAAAGGATGTTAGCACCCTCACAAGGTTTTGAGCATGAGGTATGGGTCTCAAGGCCTTGATATAGTCGAGGGGGAAACCTAAGCCTTAGCTAAAGTACAAATCTTTTAGGCATTTAGATCCAAACACAAAGCCTCAAACCATTACACTCAACCTCTAAAGGTTTTAGGCAACTTCCAGGGCTCAAGGGTCATGAATAACATCTCAGACCACCATAGATAACTTCTCGAGGGGATCTTTGGCCTTCAAGTGGGAATATCAGAATCATTAAGATATTTTGAGCACCAGGTATGGGTCTTCGGTTCTTGGACATGATCAAGAGAGGAAACCTAGGCCTTAGGTTCTAAAGGAAGCTTCTAGGCATCTAACATCAACAACGACATGTTGAACCACCACAAAGGACCTTTCCAAAGTATCCTTGGTCTTTGGATGAGGATAGTCAACATTATAATGTTTTTAAAGTTAAGTATGAGTCCATGAACCTTAGATATGATTAAGGGATCAAACAAAAAATTTAGATCCCAAATGAAGCTTCTAGGCTTCTAATGCCAAGAATGAAACCTTAAACCACCACAAATGACCTCTCAAGAGCATCCTTTTCCTCTCACTAAATATAGAGGTACCATTAACACTTTTAATGACTAAATATTACTCTCTAAACCTTAGACATTATAACATAAATGTGAACACATTTTAAAGTGCATGTGCAATCATGCTCCTACATGATTAATAACACGTAGTTGTTTTTAGAATCCACTCCAATACAACTTTTTCAACCAACAACCTACTAAAGTGCCCTTAATAATAATAAAAAAACTTCTTATCTAAACCAAAAAAATAAAATAATATTTGTAATTAAAAAAAATTACTTTATTAATATTTAAAAAGAAATATTATAAAATTTATTCAATCGTTATCTTATCTCATACAATTAATTCAAAAACCAAAATCCAAAAAACTTAAAAAAAAAAAAATCTTATGAAAATATTTATATCCTTCAACCTTAACCTTGTTTGTAGATATGTGTGAACCTTCTCAAGCAAGAGTCCAAAGGAGATTGCTTCTATAATTTCCCTTTTCTCTTGGCTGATTAAGATTCCACCCATTATATTTTATTAGTTCAATCTTTTATATAATATAACTATTGAAACTAGGCTTATTATTTTTATTTTAAATTCTAACATGATTAGTATATTTTTATTGACATCAGGGTTTTCCATTATTTTCGGAAGTTTGATTCCGACTCCAACCATACCTGGCCATATTTGTAGTAATGTTTCGTGACCTCTCACCCAGTCAGAAGACTGATTCCGATGTTTCGTCACCTCTTACACAGCCAAAAGACTGATTCCGAATTCATACGTTTGCTACTAGGATTAACATATTGAGGGGTCCTTCTCACAGTTCAGAGTTCGAATCACAGTGCAACATTTCAAGGCTCGTGCTCGGTAAACGCGCACAGGATGCCACCAGTTTCGGTGGTGCCCACTGCTCAGCGTTTATCTTTTCAACGCACAATACAGCGTTTCCAAGCAAGAATCCCTTCTGAAATAAGATAAGCACAAGCATCTACAGCTATAAAGTTCTTACGCTGGACACAGGATTGTAAATCATTGGCCGCCATTAAAGCTGAGGAATATATGATAGAAGAAAAGGTGTTAAATAAGATGCGAAGTACCTGAGATTTCTTCAAGTTTATGAATCATCAGTGAAATTTCCGTAAAATACGTCCGTATTAAAGTAGAGGCAGATTCACAGGAATGAGGAAAAAGAATTCAAAGCTGTTCAGGGCACTGGGCTGGTTCTCTTTCACACAGATCGTTACTTGCTCAAATAAATCAGATATTAAGACTCCGTGGCCAGATTCTAATGCCGAAGATGACGCTTCCGTCCCTTTACGATATGAGAAACTTGCAAACTCTCATAAGGATCTCAGCGGGCAGTTACAGAACGACGAAAATTTAATCTTCAAGAAAAAGAGGTATCTAAATTTAAATTTCAGGAAAAAGCGATGGATTTCTCATGTAGTTCGGCGATGCCAGTCCACCGTCGGAGTGGCGAATTCTAGGGTTAGGCCTAAAATGAGAAGAGCCAAGTCAGATATCAACGCTGCTTCTCATAACGGTCAAATACAGAACAATATTCTGGGTATGCCAAAATTCGATGTCGAGCTTCGGATCGAAAGAAAGAGGGCAGTTGTCGCAGTCGCAGATGCTTGCGAGCAGTTTCGAAACTTTGTTATATAGATGGTTGTGGAGGACAAGAATTTGAGAGATCTCATGGCTGTGGAAGAATTGATGTATTGTTGTACTTATCAAAACCTAAGGTGTCCCATTTACAGAGACTTGCTGAGCCATTTCTATGCAGAGATCTGCAGTGATATCCTTCGGCCTTGTGCTTCTTCGTCTTCAGATGCTGAAACCTCACTGGTTCTTCGGTATTTTGAGGGTAATACTGCAGCATATATGTCTTTTTAGTGGTTATGTATTTTATCTTGTGATTTTTTTCCTTCCAAATTGATGTATGAAGATAGTGCTCCCTTCTTCATCGCGTATTTATTGGCTGTATTGTGCCAGAGAGTCGTGTTAGATTAAGTTATTTACCTGAAGTAAGTCTACTGAAGAAGTTTTTTCTCTTACTGTAAATTTCTGGAAGTGCTCAGCGCTCAGCTTTTGTAAAATTGCTAAAATAATAAAGATGTTTTGGAAGTTGGTTTTCTTCATAAAAAATTCTAGAATATAAATTTTATATATGCATTTTTGTATATGATTGTTTTTCTCTCTGTAAACTTTAACCCCGTATCATAGCGTATTGATCTCGATTCTCTGGCCAGAATGAGTTTGACATTGGGAGTACATGGTTAGAAAAGAGCAATGTGTTTTTACCCTAATTTCTTGATGTTTAGGAAGAAGTTGTTAAATGCGTGGAGCTCATGGAATGGATTTGTTGATCGAAGAGACCATGGATAGATATGGAGGTTTCCTGGATCTAGGAATAGCCTCATCGTTGATTCTGAGTTAGGTTAATTCGTTTTAATGGCCGATGCAAAGGTTCGACCACTGTAGAGACATTGCAACGATTGAGGTGGAGCGACATTGGAAGCACATGGGGTCTAGTGAATAGAAAGAAATGACATGTGAGAACCTTGACTTAGGTTTGAAAATAGGTTTTACGTGGTAGAATTAAGGGGTTTGTTTTAAATCTTTAGGATCGAAAATAGATTTAGGTTTGAAAATAGGTTTTAGGTGGTAGAATTAAGGGGTTTGTTTAGGTGGAGCAACATTGGAAGCACATGGGGTCTAGTGAATAGAAAGAAATCACATGTGAGAACCTTGACTTACGTTTGAAAATAGGTTTTAGGTGGTAGAATTAAAGGGTTTGTTTAGGTGGAGCAACATTGGAAGCACATGGGGTATCACATGTGAGAACCTTGACTTATGTTTGAAAATAGGTTTTAGGTGGTAGAATTAAGGGGTTTGTTTTAAATCCTTAGGTTTGAAAATAGGTTTTAGGTGGTAGAATTAAGGGGTTTGTTTTAAATCCTTAGGTTTGAAAATAGGTTTTAGGTGGTAGAATTAAAGGGTTTGTTTAGGTGGAGCAACATTGGAAGCACATGGGGTGTAATGAATATAAAGAAATCACATGTGAGAACCTTGACTTAGGTTTGAAAATAGGTTTTAGGTGGTAGAATTAAGGGGTTTGTTTTAAATCTCAAAGAATGATGGGTTTTTATCATAAGTAAGTTTAATGTGAAGAAAGATTGGTTTTTATCTTAATTATGTTTAATGGATAGGTTTTAGGTGGTAGAATTAAAGGGTTTGTTTAGGTGGAGCAACATTGGAAGCACATGGGGTGTAATGAATATAAAGAAATCACATGTGAGAACCTTGACTTAGGTTTGAAAATAGGTTTTAGGTGGTAGAATTAAGGGGTTTGTTTTAAATCTCAAAGAATGATGGGTTTTTATCATAAGTAAGTTTAATGTGAAGAAAGATTGGTTTTTATCTTAATTATGTTTAATGGGTGAATTGTTAAGTTAATTGTGACTTGATTAATGGTAGCTTTATTATAGGTGTGTTTTTCCCATGGTATTCATGTGAATAAAAGTTATTTAGGTGGTTGTTTTAACAGATTGTCTAAACTTCTTGTGTAACGCTTCTTTGTCATGTAAACTTTAATCTTAATGTCACATGGTGTTTCTTTCTCATGTAAACTTTAACATTAATGTCACATGGTGCCATTTATTATTCGCTAACAACATCAACCACACTTTCATTTTATAATCCAAGATTAATGGTATTTATCATTCTCCAATACCCTTGTTTGTTTGTTTTGATTAAGCATCAATATACATGTGCAATATATTTTGAGGATTTTATATGGAGGTTCACTCAATAAACCTATGGCATATCAAATGCATTCATGGGGTAGTATAGAATACTCCTAATTTCATTCATAAGTTTCCCAAAATTTATTTTTTTAATATCGCTCACCAATACATGTTTACCAATAAAATAACCCTTTATTTTGACTGAATATTAGTAATGCCAAGTTTTTTCAATATTTTGGTGCTCCTTGTTATTTATACTCGTAGTATGTCGATCCAAATATTTTACATATGTATCTAAAAACTACTTAGAAAATGTTGTTTATTAATGCTACTTGAGCCTTCAATCAGAGGAAACAAGCATATTCCTTAGGAATCACAAGACCATTTAATTTTTAGATCCCTTTATTGTCAAAGACGTCATCATTTGCATTGCTAGTTTAGAAAATTCCATGGTTCATTAAGAATTGCTATAAGATACAAGGATTAGAGATACATCACCCTAAATTTATGCAAGATGTTTCACTTCCATAAAAGACTCACAAAGATAAATCTACTTACATTGCTAACTCTCCTCCAACATGCCCACTGGAAATAACATGGTTGGTTGAACCCCTGAATATCCATACCCTTACTCTAGTTTTTAAAACCCTCTCACCCCCTTAATACCATCTAATATATTGAATTACATTTTATCTATTTTTAAACCCCCAATATGAGCCCACATGCTATGATATTAGTTTTCTAGTGAATACCCTACATGGTTTTATTCTAATTTAATTTTAATCATATTCATCATACATGCTCTTGACATAGCCGAACCACCCTTATGAACATGTAGGTGGGGGATAAGGTTGTCACTAATACAATATGGGGCGGTAGCATCACTATTGGCCTCATACCTCTTTGTTGAGATTTTTTGTAGGTGTGTGTTAGCTTTTCATGTCTATCTTTTGTGTTGAATTTGCATTGTTTTCGTGTCACAGTAATGACACTCAAAATATCAAAAATTTGTCTTTCTAGTTTTCATAATCATTGAGTCATGTTGCGCCATTTTAACATCACTCATGCATTGTATAAATTGATCGTGCAACTCTTAGTTATCATTGCTTCATTGAGATTCAAAATAACATCTTATTCATTTCCTTAAAATGTCATATCACTATTGTCATGCGGTTATAATATATATATATATAACACCATGTTTCCCCCGGTTTGTAAATATAACTATATTGGCCAAGAGACTATGACAAACTCAATATCTGTGAATGTTTGATTTGATGGACCTTTGTATAAAGGTCGATGAATGTAAATTATGTTATTTACTAGAAAATGGATAAATGTTGCATGAGTGCTAGAAGGGGGGTGTGCTAAGAGATACCACAAATTCTATGAAAGAGATGGTGAAGGGGACCAGGAATGGTTGCGTTAACCTCCACCAAACCAGTACCTTACTGGATTTAATTTCTCAGGACTAGAACAATCCTCTGACCCAGAAATGAATTACAGTCAGGATGGTAGGTGGGAAGACCTCCTCAAGAGTTAATGAGGGGATGGGGCAGAGCACCCATCTGTAAGGCTTTGAGACCCGACCACAGACTGGGAATTCAAGCCACATGCAATATTTCTGAGTAAGGTAAGAAAGGAAGGCGTGGTTGGCAGAGGAAGACCTGCGAAGAGTGCAGAGACGAGAGACTGAGCTCTCAGGTTCGAGGAAAAACTGTGAAAAATAGTGTGTTCTGGTCGCAGGAAATAGAGATTGACTCGGGAGAAGGAGATTAACCTTCGTCCCTATCTATGACCGAGTCAGGAGAAGGAGAGTAACCTCCGTTCCCAACTTATGTTGAGCCGGAAGAAAAATCTTGAATCTCAAAGCATCGTGCTCTAGCTCAGGGGTGGCCAGTGGTAAATCCGTTAGGAGTGATCGAGCCTATGGTTGGGTGGAAACGAGCACCCCTTTCAGCAATCACATCACGCCTTCTAGTTCTGATAAGTATTTTCTTGCATTATGTATTGAAATGAAATAATGGATGAATGTATGGGTTTATATATAGGTGTATTTATAAATGGTTTCTATGTGGAATGGTCATGATATATGTATGCATTCGTCTCATTGTGAACTTATGCTTCTGACTGATAGTCAGTATGCCCCATCTTATCCCTTGAGGCTTCTTGAAACATAATTCTTTAAGACGGTCGAAATAGAGATATCATGCCAATCTAGACTTGTCCATATGAAGAGGATACCTCTTTCAGACTCCTTGTTATGCAACTGGGATTTCAGGCCCAAGTCCTTAACCATTTCATGATATAGCTCAGGAAGGATAGCGAGCTTCAAGCCTTGAAAAGGGAGATCTCTTCATTTGGAAGATGAGCGGATGAGAAACGTTCGGGAGGAACCATATGAACAACACCTAGGAACCTTAGGCTAAGCCTAAGGGAGCTAAGTAATCCTGGCTTCGGAGCTCCAAAAGTCCAGGACTTAGGAGTATGGCCAAACTTACCAGCCTTATACTGGCTGAAGGTAATCGAGAAACTTAGTTATCGGAAAGTTGACTGACAATGAATGGTTTCCCTAGTGGTTAGGTGAATCTATCTTACCATCTAAAACATCATCCAACTACCCATGTCGATGTGGCATGAACCTCTGATCAAGAATGTTCGAGGGTCCCCTAAGTCGTTGGATCTACAATGAGGAGACTTCAACAAATTTCAACTTCAGGAGAACAAAGATGTTGTAACGTCAAAACCCCCAAAGGCTGGAGCTGGGAAGTAATGTGGACCATGGATCTTGGGGGTTCTTCTAGATCCCTCTCCGTTGTTGATATATAGGGGATGTGTTGCGTAAGATCCTTTAGTCCGGAGACTGGGCGCTCCGGGGAATATGAGGTGTGGTGTGTCGATATGCTTTGAAGCTTGATGTGATGAGAGTTATCAATTCAAGGATGCTTCAGGACTATTCCTATCTGTTAGATCTAGGCTATGGTCAACCGTATGTTTACCAACTTCGAGAGAAAATAGGAGTTTGCATCACAAAACCCTCGAACGCCAAACTTGCAAAGCAACAGAGGTCGTTGATCCAAGGTTTATGTGGACCAACCTTGGCTGCTAGATCGAAGGGTGTGAAATAAAATCAGATTGGAGTGACGTGGCTCAGTGATGTCACTCAGGGTGACGTGGAACCAATATTGACATGCCATGTGTCACCCAGATTTATGTGTATCACATACCCTATAGACCCATTGGGACGTGACACATGTCACCTCTGGCCCTTCCATGTGTCAACCTATGGTATGTACTCACCTAACCAAAGTGGTTGGTGAAGTGATCAGGACTTCGGAGGGTTTGGTGTGTAGTATGGTAGAGAGACCGACAGGCTTGAAGGTTGGAGCCACTTTGCAAGCTTACGGGACTTCAAAAGTTTGAGACTTCGGGTGGTCTTGTGCATAGATAGAAAAGAGGTGTTGAAGCACCAAAACGTTGATTTCCTCTACAACAGATATATGAGAAAGAGATTAAGTCCATTCATGGGATCAAATATTGGATGCTCTTTCACTATGGAAGAGGAAAATTAGAAACAATACATTTGAGGTGGATCCATGTGGCCCTCAACCAATGAATGCCCGAAGAGCTTTGGGAAGCCATAACTTGCACCCCGAATCTCATATTTGAGCCTGGTAGCAGTCATTAGAATGCTATAGGTGAGTATAAGAGGATAAAGACCTCAGACAAAGGATCTGATATGTTAAGGAGAGTGAAATTTTGATGCCCAATCCCTAGGAAAGATACTCAGGGGTCGGATGTGTTACAAATTGGTATCATAGCATGGTTACAACACTTGTCATGCTTGGGTTCATGGACGAGTTGTGTAAAAACCATATTTAAATAAAATTAAGGGTGATGCCCTACCTTACCTCTTCCCTAAAATGTTTGGTTAAACTCTTACTGAAGAAAAGAATGAAATCTTTCTACTATGTTTGTGTATTTAAAAAATATGAACTATGTGTTGTTCATGAACTAATAGACTGTTAGCTAACAACAAGTGTTTTGTTAGCACTCAAGCAGTCAGTAAATCGCGGGAAACTACAAGCGTAAAGGATGGTGACATGCCATGAAGTGGGGGATGTATCCCACAATAGAGACAAAGAATCTGATGAAAGGAGGGTGGTAGAAACCCTTTCAAATTTGGCTGAAACTGTAAGGAGCCTCATGGATGAATTACAGAGTTGCAAGGCCAACAACGAGAGATTGATAAAGGAGAAATAAAAAAACGAAAATTAATGCAGTCTCGATGCATATCTTATCCGACATATAGAGGCATCTACATCATGGACCCACAACCAATCATGTGGACCGACGACATACAAAGAGAATTCAAAGCCCACCTAAAGTATGAAAACGTGGTCCCATAAGTAGCCACACTGGGAGAAGTACCTCAAGAAAGGACCAACCTGGAGGTAGGGGAAATTCATTGGGATATTCCTCTGGAGAGGAATCTGGAAACCTCGAGGGGTCTTCTAGTAGAAATACTAACTCACATTATCAAAGGAAAGGAAAGAAGCGAAATAATTCTGAAGAGTTCAAGAAAGCCAAACCACCCTCTTTCGACGGAGAAATTAAGAAAGGGGAAGAAACATAAGCTTGGCTTCTTATTTTAAAGAAGTACTTCAGATTCCATGACTACTCTGAAAACTTAAAGGCTCAAATAGCCATCTTCAACCTAAAAGGAAATACTTCCATTTGGCGGGAAGACCTTAGGAATGTGAAATGAATCCATGAGAAGGACTTTTCATGGAAATAGTTTAAGAAACACTTCGAGAAGAAGAGTAGTTCAGGATTCAAGAAGAAGGGGTTTAAATCCTCAAGATTTAAGAATCATGGGAAGGACTCTAGGATGAGCCTTCCTACTATGAGTGTGAATCAGAAAAATTTCCCCTCCCATAGTGGAAATAAACCTTTTGAAGAAACCCCATGAAAGACTGATAACTCGAAGAGAAAACTCTTCAAATGTTGGGTTTGTGGAGAAGAACATTTGCTGAGAATTTGTCCACATGGACAATAGGACAGTAGGAGAGCCTACAACATCCAAGAAACTACCATAGTCAATGATGTGGATAGGAGCATGCCACGGATTTATGCAGCCCTGAATAATAGCCAAGTCGACCACTAAGCCTCAGAGGTGGAGATGGAAGGTATGATTTCCAAACGTCTAGTTTCTATTTTAATTGACCCTGGTTCTAATTTGAGTAATGTGGCCCCTCCGACTGTTGATAAGTGTAAAATGCAACCAATTAGACATTTTAATCCATGGTTGGTAAAACTAGCCACTGGAACCAAAATAAAATTAGCAGAGGTCATACCATCTTGTAAATTCATTATGAATGGATCTCCCACCCAAACGACCCTTAACATACTTCCCCTAGGATCTTATGACCTATTGATTGGTATGAACTAGTTAGCTTCTTATAAAACTAAGTTGGATTGTTACCCTAAAACTTTAGAATGTGTAAATTAAGAAGGTTGAAAAATAACCCTCTAAGGGATTCAGAAGCCTATCTCAGTGAGACTAATATCAACCCTTCAAATGAAAAAAATATATTGTAGAAAGGGATGCCCCTTACATGCAATACAGGTGTTGGAACCTATTGAGGATGATAAACTGAATCTAGAGGAACAACCCATATTAAGAGAGTATAGAGATGTGTTTCCAGAAGAGGTATTGGGTCTACCTCCAAGAATAGACATCGACTTCTTGATAGAACTTGCACCAGGAATAGTGCCAGTGTCTAGGACACCCTATAGGATGAGTGCACCCGAGCTAGTTGATCTCAAGATTTAGTTAAAGGAAATGACGGAAAAAGGATACATCCGACCTAGTGTGTCTCCATGGGGAGCACCAACCTTCTTTGTGAAAAAAGAAAGATGGCACGCTTTGACTGTGCATAGATCATAGAAAACTCAATAAGATAACCATAAAGAAAAAGTACCCCTTACCAAGAATCGATGACTTGCTCGACCAATTAGGGAGTGCTTCCATTTTCTAAAAGATTGACTTAAGGTCTGGATACCATTAAGTCTGAATCGAGGATGAAGACATCCACAAAACAACCTTTAGGACCAGCTATGGTCACTATGAATTTGTGGTGGTGCCATTTGGATTAACCAATGCCCCCACCACTTTTATGTTCTTGATGAACAATGTACTCAACAAATTCCTAGACAGATTTGTATCAGTTTTCATTGATGATATCATATTCTACTCCAAGAACAAAGAGGATCATGAATACCATAATAGACTTGTACTTGAAGTACTAAGAGAGCATCAGTTGTACGCTAAGTTTAGCAAATGTGACTTTTCCAGAAGCATGTACATTACTTATTTGTGAAGAAGGGGTGGCAATAGACCCTGAAAATAATAGATCTATTATGGAATGAAATACCCCAAAGGATGTATATGACATCATATCCTTTATGGGATTAGAAGGATATTACAAAGGTTCATAAAAGGATTTTCCAAGATTGATTTTCCAATCACTGCCCTTCAGAAAAAGGGGGTTAAATTCACTTGGACATCAGAATGTGAAGAAAGATTCCAGGAACTGAAATACCTTTTGACCCATGTGTCTGTGCTGAAGATTGCAGACCATGATAATGACTTCCTCGTTTTCACATATTCCTTTAAGGAAGGACTCAGAGGAGTCCTTATGTAAGAAGGGCGTGTAATTTTATATGAATCCAAAAAATTGAATGAACATGAAATCAATTATGTGACCCATGATCTAGAGTTGGCTTCCATAGTGCATGCTTTAAAAATCTGGAGGCATTACCTCCTAGGCAGGAAATTTTTTCTTATGACAAACCATTGTGGGTTGAGGCATCTATTTGATCAACCAAAACTCAATGCGAGGCAAGCTAGGTAGATGGATCTCCTTAGTGAGTTTGATTTCAAAATCAAGAACCTCAAAGGAAAGGAAAATATGGTGGATGATGCCCTTAGCAGTGTTAGAATGTAATGGATTTTCTCATTTAACCATAGAAAATATAGCAATATTGTCACCCAACCATAGGCCGAATCCACCCCCGAGCATCTTAACCTTGACAGAGAATCATTCCAGAAGCAAACCCTAGACTGGATAGCCAAACAAAGGTGGCACACATTTCTCTAAGGATATCACACCAAGCAAGAGTAACAAGAGATGATTAGAGATTCCAAACCATAACCAAGAGAGAGTCCAAGCCAAAACCGAAATCTACTAGTTGCAGCAGCTGCAACAACAATTCTCCTCCAAAGTTGCACACAAATTGGCCAACTGTAGTGCGCATAAGTTTTGCTTCTATAGTTCTGAGAATACTGGCCAGAATGAAGACTGGCCTCCTATATTTATACTAATTCTGGCAAAATTCCTGGGCTGACTTCTCATTCTGGGTACTAATTATTTAATATATAATATTTCCTTTAGTCGACTTCTTCTCTTGGAGGCTAATAACCTAATACAAGTCATTCTCTTGAGCTGACTTGTCTTCTAGGTTTATTAACCAATTAATTAGGGTTTCTTATTGCTTCCTGAAATATTCTATTCTCATCAGGTTTACACGTGGAGGTAAATACCTCCCGCAGCTACCATAATGTCAACACTCCCTCCTATCTAGGGAGGTATTGAAGGTAATGGTCTTGAGAACAAACATACCATTCACCCGGTAGCATCAACATAGTCATATAGATTATCTCATGATTAGATCATGAGCACCATCATAACTATCAGTTTCATCAACTACATCATCTCTCGAAACCATACTCCATCTGAGTAATCAAACATGATGTTGAATAAGTCTCTCACTCCACAGAGTGACACAAGAACCATTCTTCTAATCCGGACATATGTCCTAGAAGAATAAATGTCCTGGACCATTTTCCTGTCTGGAGAATCTCTGTCCATTGATCATCCATCTAGCTGATAATCATTTCCAACACTACTGATAGTATTCAAGGAAATCAAAACAATGTCATTCAATAGAACACAACTATGTCTATCCATAGTAGTACACAACTACAATCCAGTGGTACACTACCACAACAAGTAGCACACAGATACTTGATCAGTGAAATATAGTCACAATCAATGGAACACATCCACCAAAGTAACATACATTTATTCTCCAGAGACATACAGTCTCCATAACAATCATATCATCTGATATCAACCTGCACATAAAAACATTGTTATGATATAAACTGAATCATCTGGTCCATTCTTCCACTCACATCTGTGAGATCTGGAAGAGCATATGCCCTCAGAAGGTAAAAAATCAATGATAAACTATCTAAACTATTCTTATCAACTAATGAATAATAACTATCCTTATTTCTAAGCCTGGACCATTCACCTATCTGGGCCATTCCTCCGACACTACACAAAGTGCAACCTGGAGAGAATGAGTCTTCCCTAGGGAATGCCTGTCCCTGATTGCTGAACCTGGACCATTCCTCTTGCACTAAGCAAAGTGAAACCTGGAGAGAATTAATATCACCTAGGGAATGACTGTTCGTAACATTTCCTAAAAAAATGACTGTCCTGCACTAACCTCCAAAACAGACCACTCTTCGAAACTTCTCACAATTGTGAGCTTCGAAAGAATGACTATCCAGTGAGGCGGACCAGTCTTCTTGACCACTACTAAGAGTGACCATCAAGAAGAGAGATTTTCCTAGACCATTCCCCTACACTAGCCACAAGGGGAATCACTGTCTATGGTACATCAACAATCCATCGAACCATTTTCATTACAAAAATGATCATTCTATCTGGACCATTTTTCGAACTGGAAAATGCATGTCCGTCAAAAATCTCAAACCACTTTCCAAACTGGAAAGGAACTGCTCATCCTGGACCATTTTTCGAATGGAAAAATGACTTTCCATAAATCAATAACACGTCAGTTCTCCCTCCCAACCTGGAAGTCATCTCTTCCCTTTTTCAATAAGGGAGTCGTCTCCACGAGATCCATCTTCAGTACACAAGCTCTTTCATATTGGACAGAGGCTTTACCAAAATATGCGTATCTGCTCATCTATGGAAATATATATTGGAGAACCACTATCTCTTTTCTAGACTTCATCACGGAGAATGTAATGCTTGATCTCAATGTACTTCGGTCTTTCTGGAACACTGGTTTTCTGAAGGCTTCATATAGCTCTAATCAATATAGTATATCATTGTTGTATTCATCTTTTGTTTCCTGCTAGTTCATAACATCGTGGGAAGGGTCAAACTGGAAAATATCCAAGTGGTACTTCTTCTTCCATGATGAAAGTTTGTCATGGATTAGAAATCCATCATCTTGAGCTTTTGAGTAACCATTCTGATACAATATCTTTGTTATAGAAATTTTTTCACCACACTTATGTTGTGCATTGGAGGTTCTTTACCAAGTTGTCTTCTTTCATCTGCATAAAAGGGTCTCTTTCTGGTATAACTCAAAACCTTGAGGTTTCTCTACATACGCTTCTTTGTTCAATTACTCTGGAGAACAGTATTTGCATTCATCTGATGTAAAATCCAACCCATGGATATTGCAGACAATATAATGGCTCATGTAGAGGTATGTCTGGTTTACTGGAACAAGCAATCATCATAGTCTTCTCCCTCCATCTGGGAGAACCTCTAGTTTTGGATCTCACAATGCTTACATTCATAAGTCTTCCATACACTGTTCTTCCTCAGTTTCTCTTATTGATTGCTTTTAGTGAGTTCATATCATGCTAGTAGTCTTTTGATTCTCGATACAATGACTGGTTGTTCTGGCTTTTCTTTCTTTCTTGGAATCTTCATGTTCTTCCTCATGTTTATCTTTAGCTCTTGGGTCCATGGAGTTCTCTATAGATTCCATGCCCTGAAGATTCCAACTTCTTTATTTAATCACAGGATCATGGATGTGGATGGACAACCAGGGATACTTTAAGGCTTCTTCTCAAAAAAGGATTCTTCTAAAGTCAAACTGAACATGTGATGTTTTTCATGGTTGCTACCATGGATATATACTTCATCATATTCAATGGATCATATAATTTAGGATTAGCTCCATCCTAATCCTTGCTTCATGCATGAATGCATGCTCTTATTTTGGAAATATATAATTGGCTCCCTCCATCTAGGAGAGTCCATGCTTTTGTCTGCATCCTTATTGCCTTCTACAAGGTGTCATAAGTCCTTTTCCAATTGCCTCTTGATTGTTGACTTCTTTCTGTTTTTACTTATTCTATGTTTCTTTAAGTTTGATTCTGATTTCGGCTTATCTTGCAGCTGTTACTTATGTAATAAATTCCACATGAATTGTTACCAGGGGTTGTTGATGTACTTCATCATTTCATGTCTATTGTCTGACTTGTAGTCATAGTGATAGTAATCCTTATCTTGTTGTTCTTCCATAGGTATATTTTCTCTTGGGACATATTATATTCTAGGAGATAGATATGCAAGATATGTACAGAAAACATGGTATGTACAAGAACTGTGAGGAGTATTGTTACCTTGTCTTAGAAGAAGAAGTTTGTTTCATCCTTCTTAGTCTTCTTTGAAGGTTCCTTTTCTTCGGCAACTGATGCTTCATGTGTCTCCTTCCTTTTCCTTAGCTCAAGACAATTATTCTTGTAGTGATCATATTTTCGACAGTTGAAGCATTGTATTTATGCATATCTTTTTCTTGATTTGGCTTCTTCCTCGAGCAAAACTTCCTTTTATTCTTGAAATTCTTGAACCTTGCTGTGAAATCTTGATCATCGTATTTCTTTTGGGGTTTCTCTTTTTCACTATCCTTGATTCTTCTTGTGCACAACAAGTCCAAAGTTATTCAAATGTAGGATACTCCTTCCTTATTTTCATGCTTGTGGAAAATGCATCCCATTTCTTGGGAAGACCGTTGAGTACCATATTTACCAGTTCCTTCTCTGAAAATATTTCTTCAATATCTTGGAGTTGACCTATTAACTGAGAGATTATCACAAAGTATGATGTTATGCTGTCATCATCATTCATCTTCATGTCACAGAGCTCATTCTTCAGAATCATTACTTGTCCAATAATTTTGACTAAGAAGAGGTTTGTTAGGGAATCGTACATATTCTTAGACGAATCAAGATGGGAGATGTAGGGTATCAAGTGGTATTTTATAGAATCCACTATGATACTCATGGAATTGATGTCATTGTCTTTGAACTTCTCCATAACTACAATATTTTGTGGTTCCTTCTCTTTTCCTTCTTCAAACTCCAGTTCCATGATCTTTCCATTCACGATATCCAACACTTTATTCTTGGAAAGGATAAGGTCAATCCTTGTCTTCCATTATCTGAAGTTAGAAGCCCCTTCTAACTTATTTTCTGACTTCATAGAGTAAGTCATGGCTACTTTGACTTGGTCAACCCTAGATTTGACCAAAAACATCAAACTTGATGTCTTAGCTAGATGAGATTACCAGGAGATGTGCTAGGCTAGGGAGCACTAGTCTATCGATAAATTAGGTCAATCCCTTCACTTAAGGTTCCTTAATGAGAGGGTTAGGGTTTCATATTTTCAACAAAAAATGGCTCCAACTGCAACTGTAATTGAGCAAATCCTCCCAATCTATATTCCAGCAGTTAGACTCTCCGAAGATAGTGTGGGCCCATAACATGTTAGAATATAACGGATGTGATTGTTTAACCATATAAAATATATAAATATTGTCACCCAACCATAGGTCGACGCCACCCTTGAGCACCTTAGCCTTGACAGAGAATCATTCAGAAAGAAAACCCTAGAATGGATAGAAAAACAAAGGTGGTGCACCTTTCTCCAAGGATAACACACCAAGCAAGAGTAACAAGAGATGATCAGAGAGTCTAAACCATAACCAAGAGAGATTCCAAGCCAAAACCGAAATCTAGTAGTTGCAATAGCTGCAACAACAACTCTCCTCCAAACTTGTGCACAAACTAGCCAGTTGCAGTGCGCACAAGTGATTCTTCTGCAGTTATGAGAATATTGACCAGAATGAAGAATGACCTCCTATATTTATACTAATTCTGGAAATCTACCTGGGCCAACTTCTCATTCTGGGTACTAATTCTTTAGTATATAATATTTCCTTTAGCCGACTTCTTCTCTTGGAGGCTAATAACCTAATACAAGTCATTCTCTTGAGCCGACTTGTCTTCTATGGCTATTAACCAATTAATTAGGGTTTCTTTTTTCTTCCCAGAATATTCTATTCTTGTGAGGTTTACACGTGGAGGTAAATACCTCTCACAACTACCATACTATCAACAAGAAGAAGTATGAAAATGATTCACCTGGTAGCAGTAAGCACCTGTGACACGGATGTTAGGGAAATAGTCAGGAATGCACAAGAAATAGATGCATTCTTCAAGACCATGACCTCATACTTAAGGAAAGATCCTACAGGGCATAATTATGAAGGCTATCAGATGCTCGATGAAGGCCTGCTGACTTACATAAATATATTGTATATTCTAAGTTGTGATGACTTGAAGAGGTTCATAATGGACGAACTACACAAGAGACCATATACTGGTCACCCAAGGTATCCGAAAATGATCACGACCACTAGGAAACAATTCTATTGGCCTGGATTGAAAAAGGACATAGATGACTATCTAGCTAAGTGTCTAGAATGCCCACAAGTTAAGGAATAACACCGACACCCAACAAGGTTACTACCTCTACCAATTCCATAATGGAAATGGGAAGCCATATCCATGGATTTCATCACCGGATTACCAAAATCGAACAAGTAGAATTATGTCATCATGGTATTGGTGGAAAAATTGAGAAAGTCTGCTCACTTCGCTCATGTTAAATCAACTTGCAGGAAATAGATATTTCCAACATCTTCAAGAAGGATATATTCATACTACATGGCATGCCTAGGGAGATGGTATATGACAGAGACACAAAATTCACTTCTAGCTTCTGGAAATCCTTAATGGCTAGTTGTGAGACTAAATTGTTGTTTAGCATAGTGTATCACCCTCAAAATGATGGACAGACAGAAAGAGTAAACCAAATATTAGAAGACATGTTAAATATGCATGTAATGCATCCACCTAAGAAGTGGGAAAACTACCTGTCACTAGCAGAATTTTCCTACAACAACAGTTATCAAGAATCACTAAAGATGAGCCCTTTTGAAGCACTCTATGGTAGACAGTGAAAGATTCCAATCAGCTGGAGTAATCCAATGGATAGAATTACAATCGGACCCAACATGCTAAAATAAATAGACAACAAGTGATTCAAATAAAGAAAAATATGAAAATTTCTCAAGATAGACAAAATATTTACACCAATAGAAAGAGAACTCCGAGAGAATTCAAGACATGATACCATGTCTATCTCAAAGTTAGGCCCATGAAGAGTTCCCTGAGAATGGGAGATTGTTCCAAGATGGAACCTCGGTATTGTGGAACCTTTGAATTATTATATAGAGTGGGACTTGTAGCCTATAGGCTAGCACTCCCTCCCATAGTAAAGGAACATAATATTTTCCATGTTTCATTATTGAAGAAATATGCACGTGATTCTAATCATATAATTGACTAGTCTGTGGCCTAAGTGGAGCTAGAGAGAGAATTCCTACTAGAAAATCAATGCATAATAGACAGGAAGGAAACCCCACTCAGGAATCAAACCATTTCATAGGTCAAGGTGCAGTGGAAACACTTTGGCCCAGATGAGGCTACGTGGTAAATGGAGGATTCCATGAGACAGTCATATCCATTTTTTTTTACTTATGTATATACAAAGCATGTTGACAGATAGAACATCGAGGACGATGTTCCTTTAAGGGGGAGGGAATTGTAACACCCTTTTCCCCCCAATTTTTAAATATAACTATATTGGCCAAAAGACTATGGAAAACTCAATATGTGTGAATTTTTGATTTGATGGACCTTTGTATAAAAGGTCGATGAAAGTAAATTTTTTTATTTACTAGAAAATGGATAAGTGTTGCATGAGTGTTGGAAGGGGCTTGTGCTAAAAGAGACCATGAATGTGATGAAAGATATGGTTAAGGGGAACATGAATGGTTGCCTTAACCTCCACCAAACCAGTACCTTACTGGATTTAATTTCTCATAACCTGGACAATCCTCTGACCCAAAAATGAATTACAATCATGATGGTAGGCGGAGAAATCTCCTCAAGAGTTAATGAGAGGATGGGGGAGAACACCCATATTTAAGGCTTTCATACCTTTCCATGGAATGGGAATTCAAGCCACACACAATCTTGCTGAGGAAGCCGATAAAGGAAGGCGTGGTTGGCAAAGGAAGACCTGTGAAGAGTGCAGAGACGGGAGACAAACCTCTTGAGTTTGAGGAAGAAATGTGAAAAAGTGTGTGTTCTAGTCGCATGAAATAGAGATTGACTCGGGAGAAGGAGAGTAACCTTTGTCCCTATCAATGACTAAGTCAGGAGAAGGAGAGTAACCTTCATCCCTGTCTATTTATGTGCTGGGAGAAGGAGAGTAACCTTCATCCCTAACTTTTGTTGAGCCAGAATAAAATGATTGAATCTCAAAGCATCATGGTGTAGGTCAGGGGTGGCCAGTGGTAGATCTGTTAGGAGTGACTGAGCCTATGGTTGGGTGGAAAAGAGCACCCCTTTCAGCAGTCACATCATGCCTCATGGTTTCAATAAGTATTTTCTTGTGTTATGTATTGAACTGAAATAATGGATGAATGTATGGGTTTATATATAGTTGTATTTATAAATGGTTTTTGTGTGGAACGGTCATGATATATGTATCATTCATCTCCTTGTGAACTTTTGCTTCTGAATGATAGTCAGTATGCCCCATATTAGCCCTTGAGGCTTCTTGGGACATAATATTGTAAGACAATTGAGATAGAGATATCATGCCAATGTGAACCTGTCTATCTAAAGAGGATACCTCTTCCAGACTCCTTGTTGTGCGACTGATATTTCAAGCCCAAGTCATTAACCATTTCATTATAAATCTTGATAAGGATAGCAAGGTTCAAGCCTTGAAAAGGGATATCTCTTCATTTGGAAGATGAGTGGATGATATCCATTCGGGAGGACCCATATGAACAACACCTAGGAACCTTAGGCTAAGACTAAGGGAGATTATTCCTCCTGGATTCGGAAGTCCGGAAGTCTGGGAGTTTGGAGTACGGTCGACCTTACCACTGTTATACTAGCTGAAGGTAAATGGGAGTCTTGTTTACCAGAAAGTTAACCAACAATGAATGGTTTCCCTAGTGGTCAGGTGAATCTATATTACCGTCTAAACCGGGACCCAACTACCCATGGAGATGTCGTGTGAAACATTGATCAAGAATGTTCGGGGTTCCCCTCGGCAGTTGGATCCACACCGATGAGACTTCATTGAAGTTCAACTTCGGGAGAAAAAATATTTTTTAACGTCAAAACCCCTGAAGGCCGGAGTTGTGAAGTAATGTGGACCATGGATCTCGAGGTTCTTTGAGATCCCTCTCAGCCATCGATATATAGGGCACGCGTGGCATAATATCCTTTAGTTCGGAGACTAGGCACTCCAGGGAATTTGAGGTGGGGTGTGTCGATATGCTATGGAGCTCGATGTGATGAGAGTTGTCGATTCAAGGATGCTTCAAGACTATTCCTAACCATTAGATATAGGCTTTGGTCAACCCGGTGCTGACCAAATTCGGGAGAAAATAGGAGTTTGCATCGCAAAAACCCCTAAATCCAAAGTTGTGAAGTAGTGGAGGCCCTTTAACCAAGGGTTATGTGGACCAACTTTGGCTATTAGACCGAAGGGTGTGAAAGACGATCAAACTGGAGTGACGTAGCCCAGTGACATTAGGCAGGGTGACATGGACCCAAGATTGACATGCCACGTGTCACCCAGATTTGTGTGTATCACATACCCTATAGACCCATTGGGACATGACATGTGTCACCTCTGGCCCTTCCATGTGTCAGCCTATGGTACATACCCACCTAACCTAAATGGTTGGTTAAGTGATCAAGACTCCGGAGGGTTTGGGGTGTAGTATGGTAGAGAGACTGAAAGGCCCGAAGGCTGGAGCCACTTGGAAATCTTACGGTACTTTGGAAGTTCGGGACTTTGGGTGGTCTCGTGCATAGATAGAAAAGAGGCATTGAAGTGTTGAAATGTCGATTTCCTCTACAAATGATATATGAGAAAGAGATTAAGTCCATTCATGGGATCAGATGGTGGATGGTATTTCACTGTGGAGGAGGAAACTTAGAAACAATACTTGTGAGGTGGATCCACATGGCCATCAACTAATGAATGCCCAAAGAGCTTTGGGAAACCATAAATTGCAACCCAAAGCTCGAATTTGAGCCTTGTAGAAGTCATTAGAATGATATGGGTGATTAGAAGAGGATAATAACCTCAGACAGAGGATATGATATGTTAATTTGAGTGAAATTTTGATTCCCCATCCCTAGGAAAGATACTCAGGGGTCAGTTTTCTATAGCGGGAAAACCCCCCTATGGAATACACTAGGGTTCAACATGTAGGCAGATCTAATTGTCTAAAAGTCTATTAATTTTTATAACTACCCCAAATATACCCCACATTCATGCATGAAATAAAAAGTGAAAAGATCCAGTAACTCTACCTTTAAATCCACGTCTGGTGTCGATCCTTTCGTGTTCGATTTCTCCATTGAATACAAGTCTCCTCCCAAGGCTGACCTGCATTCACAAACAGACAAACATGAAACTAAAAACATGCATCTCATATATGAATTATGGGTTTGATGACAGTATAAAACATAAATCAAACATAGATATTTGACACATCATATTTTGGGACAGAAAAAGTATTCCTTTTATTGATATCACAGAGTTTACTTACAATGAGATTGGCGTCTGCTCTGTGAACTTGGTCCAGGCTCCTCTTCAACAAGCTCCAACTGTTCTTCCACTTATCTTTCTCCTCTCACACTTATTCTATGGAAATGGAATAGGCTTATGATGGAGGAAAAAGGGCTAGAATGGGAACTTTTGATGCAAATTTCACAAGGTGGATGAAAATTCTTGGGGCAAGGAGGGGATGTGAAATGGGCAGAGTTTCATTGTTCTTATGATTATGTTTTGAATGAGACCTCGAAACCTCCTTTTATATGGGAAAAGGATGGTTATTCGGTTGGGTGATGGGCTATAGTCGGTGGATTAGTTGGAAAACTACCCAATAGCCCGTAATCTCAACGAATTCCTTGCAACTTTTTATTTTTTGTAACTTTTTAAGGTATACATGGGTTGTAGTGGAGAAGCCCGAGTATGTACGCGGGTTGTAGTGGAGCATCTTGAGTACGTACGTAGGTTGTAGTTGAGAAACATGAGTATGTATGCAGGCTGTAGTGAAGAAGCATGAGTATGTATGTGGGCTATAGTGCATCAACATGAGTATGTACGCGGGATGTAGTGCATTAGCCTGAGTATGTACACGGGTTGTAGTGGATTAGCCTGCGTATGTACATGGGTCGTAGTGGAGCAGGGTGCGTACATCTTCTAAAAAATGGTTTTTAAAAAGAGCAATTCAGTGATGGCTTGGAAAAATTTGCATGCAAGAGGGCCAAATTCCAAGTATGCTTGTATGGTGAAATTTAGGTTTATAACAGATTCCCCCTAATGTGTGAGGTCATAAAACCATCTGATGGCCAAAACAAATTAGAAAATATTCACCAACGTACGAAGCGAGTGAGCCCAAGACCAGAATTAAGGAGGTGCCATCTGCAAAAATAACAATTGTCTCACCGAGGTGAGCATACCCATGCTTGGGATGGAATAAATCATGGCTTCCAATCAAATACATTGTAGATCCATGTCATCTAACTATATAAAGTGTAGCTACAAGAAATACACAACGAATCTACATCTCAAAATCAAAGTCAAGGAGTCAGGTCGCAGAGGAAAAGTGTTACAAGTCTTGCGTATAAGGCATGCTTCAAAGGTTCAATTGAGAGCAACATGGAGTCAGAATTAGGACAAAGATGCAGATATGCAACTGTGATTAGCAAGACATGATGAAACCCCCTTCAATGTATTTTTCACGATCCCAGAGAAGGTAAGATCGATGGTTTTTCATTTTTAGAGAGTCTAAAAAAACATAAAAGAAGAGTCCACTGGGGTACCTTTTTCGAAGTTAGTCTAGTCGGTTCGAAAAAGGGATTAAATAACACCAAAAAGACGTATATTCAAAACCATTTTAACGAGCGTGACATAGAAAAGATCACTCAACAATCTTTTCAATTTTAAGGAGTATGAAAAGAACTTAACTATGTACTTAAAACCTTTTTCTAGATTTAGTCTCCTTAGCCCGAAAAAGTATAAAATCTACTTAGGAGAACTCTCTCGGCAAGACGAATCTCCCAAGGTGTAGCTTTTTCCTCTGTAATCTATAGACCGGAAAAAGGGGTAAATTGATGCTAGTAGATGTTTTTCTGAACCAATTTAACGAGTGTGAAAGAACAAGGTCACTCGACGATCTTTTCAATTTTAAGGAGTTTGAAAAGAGCTTAACTATGGACTCTGTAGGGGATGTTCTTCTGGACCAGTTTAATGAGTATGAAGGAACAAGGTCACTCGACAATATTTTCAATTTTAGGGAGTCTGAAAAGATCTTAACTATGGACTCTGTGGGGGTTTGTTTTTCGTAAATTTAGTCCCTCAGGCCCGAAAAAAGGGTTAAACTTATACCTGAGAATAATATTCTACAGAACCGAAGTTTCTAGAGTATACCTTTTGTTAGCACATAATCTTGTATATGAGGTGTTTTCCTATGAGGTGTCCCCTTCGGAGGAAAAGTGGCAAATAATGGGTTAAAAACCCACTTATCCCAAGTTGGGGGTGCATAAGCACCTTGGTTTATGCAACACGCATATCTGAGCGGTCAGGGTATGGGCACCCAGATCTATAGTTGAGGTCCCATTC